>CM031241.1:608424634-608527134 GCA_018340775.1 Taxus wallichiana var. yunnanensis | reverse complement strand
CAAGCCCTATAATCTAATCAATTCATGATCAATAATATTACCACAGATTGCCTCTCTATTTCTCTCAAATAGAGGCTTGCACAATAAGGAGTGTATGAGAAGGTTGTAGAAGAATAGGATCACAAGAAGAAGTTTGAGAAGAAAAAGAGGATCCATTTCAGCCCTCTAGCTTCTTCTCAACTCCATTCCCAGCCTCACACACTCCACACAACTCTACAAGATCTTTTGTAAGCTTTACAAGCATTGTGCAAGCAGATTTTAGTTTTCTTGTGCACTAGACAAGGAGGAGTCACCGAGACACTACCTCCTGAACCATGAAGCTCTTTGGAAAATCAGGAAATAAAAAAAAATCCCCATTAGGGTTTTATCACCAAAATTGGTAACAACCTCTAGTTTAGCAACATCTCCATCTCTATGTGAATCATTGATTGCATCGAGTTATGCACTTAGCTCAAGAATGAGCCACATATGATCTGGGTAGATTGATTACATCGGTGAGTCTCTAATAAAAAGAGGATTGCAAACAAAGAATCCCTACCCAAATATTGATCCAAGGTCGAGCCATCGTTGAATTCCAAGTGGATCCACACGATCCCCGCAAAGGATATAAAACAATGGTGAAAAGTTTCAAAGAGAGTTAACACAAAACAAAACAAGTGGCTACACAAAAAAACCTAAGCCTAACTCCACTCGCCCACATATTCGGGCTAAATACAAAGGTTGGTTATTTTTTATTTTACATTTGCTTTATTCCTTAAGATTAAATATAAGTTTGATCACCATATATCACTGTGCTAAGTCACTTGTGAAGGATAGGTCAAGTGATTGAACCCCCCTCCAAATTTTTTGGCGGTTTTTATTGGATAGCCTCTAAATTTGGCAAACCACCATAATAAAACTCCATTAAGTCCCTTTAGTTACGATTTTGCAAAATTTAGTGACGAAAAACCCTAAAAATAAGGTAATTTTTCTTCTTCTCCCATTTGGCTTAAAAGTGATACTTTACATTTTTTTGTAAAGGAAAAGTGTCCTAAAAGGAATTTTTTGATGTTTTTAACGAAAAATTGTTATTTTGATCCATATAGTACTCTGGAGGCCACAAAGGCCCAAAAATAATTTTTTTACTTGTTATTCATTTTTCTATAAAGGGGGTTAATTTTTTTTTCAATGTATTGTAATTATTTGTACTATACTAATGCACCATTTAGTCAGGAAATTTGTAATCACCCACAATGACCAATAATTCTCCAAATTTGTTCTTCTTGACTACAGCTACTTCGTTGCAACAATTAATGTGTGGAAGACATCTTTTCCATCATGGATGGTTCTATAACCAGATCAAAGGTAGATGTGACACAACAACATTAGTTTCATAGATCCAATCAGAAGGCCAAGTTGATAATCTTGTTCAGAGTGTCTAATGAAGCGCAATCACTTTTGGAAGCACAACCATTAAGGGAGGGGTGAATCAATGTCTAAAAAACTTTTACTTAAATTTCCTTTACTTGTATGAACCATCAAAGCATTAACCATTATATGAGAAATGGCAATTAACTTAGAAAACCATCAAAACAACATAGCATCCATCCACATGAACAAGAAACAAGAGAGAACACATGAATACCATATTTATGTGAGAAGCCCTCAAGGGGAAGAAAATCCACTGATCATTACATTAATAGACAACAATCAAGATTTAGTGAAGCACCAACCCCTAATTTATTAGGTACCAACCTGACCTCAACAAGAACTGATAATGTAGCCAACTTTAAACACACATTCAATATAATATAAATAACTTGAACTCAAAGAAAATAAATCTCCTTCTTCGTTATTCAATCATGAATTACAATGCTTCATAAATAATAAAACAACTCCCAACTCGAGTTGTTAATCAAACTCTAACTATCTTTGATTAAATCTACTCTAGGTGGAAAAATTTACTATTTTTAGTAGTTTATGTAGTGCCCACTTCCCTTCAACACTTATTATTGTTGATTTCGATATTGTTGACTATACTTATGGACATTTTGTATTATTTTGACTTAACATGATGTTAGATGTTAGAGATACTAAGACTATTGTTGGATTTTGATTCATAGTATGATGTGTGTGGATTATTAGTGACATTTTATATTGATGATGTTATGTTGTTGACATGGCTATATATTTCTGACATGCGATATTTTCGTCACATTGAGTAGACCTTAACAATTGAACTAATTTTGTGATCCTATTGATATTGATGAAATGTAGAATCGAGATGTTGTTAGAAATTGTAAATGATATCGTTAATTGCCTAGATGATGATTTGATTCATATGTAGATGATTGTGGATTTATATTGCATATTTTATCTTGGATGTTTTGATGCGCCACGAGGCAAGGAGGTATTATGTGTTTTGTAGGTAAACATATTCACAACAAACAATGGGGGATTGGAGACCAACCACATTGGAATGCTAGATGAATTCAACAATGGTCACCATGGAAACATGTATTTTGTTTGTGTGTGTTTGAATTGTTGTTAGGAGGGTTCCCCATGGGGGATTACCTCCAATTGTGACCAAGGGGTTTGTGTTGTTCTTTTATTTAGTTTCCTTTATTTAATTTTAGTATGTGATTTTAGTGATGTATTTTCCTTGTATTAATTATTTAAATTGTGGTGTATTTTTCCTTTTATCATTAATTAGTTTAAGTGTCTTAATTTAATTTAATAATCATGTTACTAAACAAATTATAGGATGGGACAAAATAATTCATTTATTAGATTAGATGGCTCTTGGGTTATGTGTTGTAAGTTGAGTGCTTGTGATCTTGAGTGTTGTACACTCTACCCCTTCATGGAAATTCGGATTTGGCCTTAAGGGCCAATTTTGGAGGCTTGTGGGACAAGTTAAACTTGTCCCACACCTCTTAAATGACTATGCCAACCCTACCTATGGATTGGGGGTCAAAAATAGACCCCATTATGTGTTTTGTAAGTCAAAAAGTGACATTTATTGCACTTTTCTTACATGGGTTTTAAAGTTTGTCCTTAGGGGTGTGGGCTTGGATTGTGTGTGTAAGAGGTTTGTCATTCCTCTCACCCACCAATTTATTGTGCATTGGGGTTGAGGTTTGACTTGTGAGGTGGAGTTGAGGATGAGTGATGTGGAATCCTAGATGGAGCCACCTCACCCTCCTCTCTCCATTTTCTATTTATTCAAGTTCTTTTTCTTGTTTGGGGTTACTTCATTTCTTTTTGCTCTTGAATTTTTGGAGTTGGAGGATTTTGGAGTGCTTGTGGATCTTGTTGGAGCTTGTTGGTGATTGTTTGGGCTTGAAGAAGTTTGGTGTGTGACTCTTGGATCAAGCTCTACCATGGAAAGGTAGGAGCTATACCCTTGTTTATTGTTTTCCTTTATTTATGTATATGTGTGTGTTATATTGTGTTTTTGTATGCTTGTTGGGTTCTTGGGTAGATTGCCTAAGTGTGGTGTAGGAGGGGACTATGGGGAGCTTACATGTAGGGAGGCATAAGATTTTATTTCATGTTTTGGAGGGAGTTGGGTTGGGTGCCCCACCTTGGACAAGAAATGCTTGCATTTCTTACTTGTTTTTTTTATGAGGGAGACATAAGAGATAGTAGGGAGGCATAAGAGAATGTGGGAGGCATAAGAGGATCTTGAGGGAGGCATAAGAGTGTGTAGGGGTTTTTGAGATGTGTATTGGAGGCTTTAAGGTGGGCACCTATTTCCCATTGGGAGGCATAAGTGACCTCCCCATAGATTCTTGCTCCTTTGGGCTTTACATTTTGAAGCCTTGTATATTTTGTTGTTTTCCTTCTTGTGATTGTAGTTGTGTTGTTTGTGTTTTTGGTGTGGTTGTGAAAACTTGGTTTTGTGATGTGGAAGCTTGTTTTGTTGCCATGAGTTGGATCCATCTTTCATTGCAATGTGGTTGGGGCTCGGGGGCCAATGAGGAGGATAGCTTCTTCTCCTCATTGGATTTTTGGTTGGGTGGAGAGTGTTGCCTCTCCCCCCCTTTTTGTTGTGGATCAAATGAAGCATGGTGGATCTCTCTTTGTTGGTGATGTGAAACTTGGAGCATTGTTGGTGTCCTTAAGAAATCCTTCCTTGTGATAAAACCTCCTTTGTTATTCCCACTTAGGGTGGAAGACTTGTAATATTGTATTTCATTTTAGCTTTCATTCTTGTAAAATTTCCCACTTTAAGTGGAAGATATTGTATTAATCTTGTGAAGAAAATTTGTATTCATTATTGGATGTTAAATTTTTATTGTATGTTGAAAAAGGGAAAGAAAGATTTGTGTTGTAAAGCTAGTTTTGTTGAAATAGAAAAGAAATTTATAAGGGAAATATCTTATTTCATTGTAGTTGATTTATTTCCCAAAAAATGTGTTGCTCTTGTTCTAAATAAATTGTTAGAAATATTGTTGAAACTCTCTTACTTGGAATGTTGGAAAATTACATGAAGAAATATTACATTTCATTGTGTTACTTGAAAGGCATGTAAAGGAAGAAGTTAGACTATCTTGTTCATTTTCTTGCATTGTTGAAAGAAATTTTGTTGATCAAAATGAAAATATTCTATTATTTGTTGTTATTAGTGAAATAGGAAATGTTTTAAATTGAGTAAATTTTACTATGAAATGAATAGATGAATTTAAATCTTGCAAATGGAAACTTTAGGCATATAAAATCAAGTTGAATGACCTTTAGAACACCCTAAAAACTTTTGTTTTTAGAAAAATTTTGGGTTTGAAGGTTCTATTTCTAAGGAACATGACCACCCTCGTGCAAAGTGGCACCCGTAACCCACCACTCGTGCAAGGTGGCGTCTCAGAACCACCACTCAGGAAAGGCGGTGGTTTGTGATTCATCACCCAGGTAGGGCGGTGGTCCTAGGACCGCCGACCTACTTTGGGTGGTGGTTTTGTCACTAATCTGCGGAAAACATAAATCTACACCTGTGTAAATTTTAACTTGGTCAAAACAAAATTATAAGCTTGTAAAAATTACAAGGAAACCTCCAACAAACAAATAATGGCTAAATCTCATTGTTTAAAGAAAATAAATCTTCAAATGGTAAATTCAAAGTACTCAATCTTGTATATATTAATGGGGTAGGGTTTGCCCCAAATAAAGAACTCAAAATACAAATAACTTTGGAATAACTCTAGATTTGGAGTGGAAACCCCTTCAATCTTGGAAGGAAAGAATTTACAAGTGATAAATCTATAACCTAGACTAAACTAAGCTTGATTTTGTAAATTCCTCCATAGTTCCTTCCTTCCTTGCTCCCATGGCTTCCATTTCTCCAACCTACAAATTAAACAAAAAAAAGTGACCAAATGAGGAGAATAGGGTAGGAAAAAAGGATTTAATAAGAATGCATAAGGATATTTAGGGTTAGTTTGGAACCCTAGGATCTAGTGGCCACAATTGAATTGATCCAAGGGTTGAGGATCAACCCTACTTTTGTTTGGTAGGAATGAATTTTATAAATGTTTTAAATAAATTTTAAAGGTATGTGTAGATGGGTGAATGGGGCCATTTAATTGCCTTGGTGTGCAAAGTCATTATTAGTTCCTAGTATGTTTTAGGAAATTAATGAAATGGACATTAAGCTAATAGGATAATGAAACTAAAATAACTAAGTATAAGGTTAACCATTTTGGGTTTGAATATTAATTAAAGAGGAGAAAACACTTAACCAAGTAAGTTAAATTATGGCACCTTCCTAATTGATTTTTAATTAATCGACCTTAGAGATAAAGTAAGAATATTTAATCATTTAACTAGACCTGGTCCATCAATTGTAAAGTTGAGATTATTGGTGAAAATTAATTTAATGCACACTAGGGGTTGACACCCTTGTAACCTTTTAACTTATAACACAAAAAAAAATTTAGCCACAATTTTTAAGTCAAGTGTTAAGATTTTAATGTGTTCCTAGAATGTCATTTTTTGCGGGTGTTACATTTGGTATCAAAGCCGTGGGTTCAATCTTAGACCCTTGGGCACACTAGAAAACATGAGACATGAACACTTAACCTACCGTAATTTGTTTTCTTTTAAACCTAGAAAACTACATTTTATAATTATATAATATAGAAAACATAGAAAACTAGAATAGAACCTAGAATGATGAACTAACTCTCACCTTGGTCTGTGCAGGAGGCACGGACTAGACAAGGGGTTCTTACACGTAGATCTAGATTTTCCACCGCCAGATCAGGCTGTAGTGGCCATTCTACCTCATATTTTAAAGACACTTCAGGATGTCAATGTTGCTTTATATGCGGGAGGGTCCTTAGGAGGACGACTTGCTAGACATGATAGGGAGCCATCAGTTGAGGCTCGGGCATCCCCTCGAAAAAGTGAGGAGTGTAGGGCAAGAAATCCGCATGGAGTCAATTAGGGAAGAGTCACCATAGAGGAGACATGATTTTAGAACATAGGGACAGATATTGGATCCCTATGTAGACGGAGGAGCATGCAAAGAGACCTAGGGGTCATCAGTCATGAACTACAGACCATATCAGGGAGATCTTGAAGCTATGAGCATCTCACTATTCTAAGACACAAGTGGTTTTTAAGCATAGGCCTGGTTGGTGAGCTTGATCTGATGCTTCAAGCTCGTGTTGTGATCCATCTTCTGAGGGATGGAGTAGGAGTCTAGTGGAGGACCGAGGAGTAGAAGCTCCATGTTGACTCAAAGACAGTTACCTGAGGAGCTATTTGAGGAGTGGTTCAGGAGCAGGTATTTACCCATGAGGTTTATTCAGCAACGGATAGATGAGTTCCACAACCTCCATTAGACATCTATGATTGTAGTTGTTTATGAGAGTTGATTTCTAGACCTACTCCAGTATGTCGACTATATGCAAGATGAGTAGGTACAGATTGATTCACAGGTTCATCAGGGGCCTGAATTTGGATTTGGGTGGTGTGGTGCATATTCACTACCCACAAACATTAGCAGAGGTCGTGGAGAAGGCCTATATTACGAGGACACATGGGGAAGATGTACAAGCAAGCTAGATAGAGTTTGGAGCCACATCCATCTAGTAGATGCGGGAGAGAGAGGTCAGGGGAGTCCGCTCCTCCTCCTCGTGGTGGAAAGGGTTCAGTATAGTCTTCATTCAGGCCACCACAACAAGCCACCTCGAAATAGTAGCAGCAGACTCCGCCCACCTTTAGACCTCTTCGTAGAGATTCAACGCACATAGGGGGGAGTATGGGGCCTCCTCCTAGGGGTCCCATTAGGACACATGTGCATCGAGAGCTCTCACCAATAGGATCTCGTCGAGACCTCGGAGTCCATAGCCGGATCGTCAGGGATCCATAAAGATGTAGACCTCTGAGTATCGGATAGAGCTACATCTCACTGGAGAGGACCAGGAAGCTGTTATGGTTGTGGCGTTACTCGGACATCATTGGAGAGAGTGACCACGTAAACCCTAGTAAAGGGTAAAACACATATTTTAGGGATTACTATCGTGGCGACATGGGATGGAGCCATCGAATCTATACAAAGTGGTCGAGAGCCGCTTCAGGCTTGAGCACTAGAGTACCGTGATAGAGATGACAAGTAGCATTGGTGGTATTCCTACCTCCATTCTATTTGATTCTGGTTCTTCTGATTCTTTTATTACACCATCCTTAGTAGAGAGTTGAGGCTTGTGGGTAGTTAGGCAGGGTATTAGTTGGGACAATGAGATGACTTATGGAGAAATTTTTTTATAGACTCCTTAGTTAAGGAGTGTGTAGTGGATTTGGGACCCTTCACCACTACCTCGGATATTCATATCCTTCCTTTGGGTTCATATGGAGTCATATTGGGCATGTACTAGTTGGTTATGCACATAGAGCCAAAGTGGACTATTACCATAAGATTATTGTTTGTACATATGATCTAGGAGTTTAGTTAGTGATAGCGGGAGTTAGAAGGTACATTTCCATTCACACCATCTCTCGTTATGCAGCTTAAGCGGTGTGTGCTATGAGGTTTTCGATGTATGTTATGACGGTTAGTGATGATTTGAGGATGAGTCTATTGGACCATCCCTTGATTACCATCACATCTTGAGAGAGTTTTCTGATGTTTTTCTAGGGGAGCTATCGGGGTTACCTCCCCACGTGAGATAGATTTTCACATAGATTTAGTTCCAGGCGCAGAGCCTATCTCATGAGCACCTTATCAAATGACTACCCCTGAGCTCTGTGAGCTTAAGTTATAGCTTGAGGGCCTTTTGGAGAAAGGCCTAATCTAGCCTAGTGTATCCCCTTGGGTGCACCGGTGATTTTTGTAAAGAATAAGGATGGATCTTTGTGGTTGTGTATTGATTACCACCATCTAAACAAAGTAACAATCAAGAATCGTTACCCCTTTCAGTGCATTGATGATTTATTTGATCAGATGAAGGGGGCTACACATATATTCTCCAAGATAGGTCTTAAGTGATGGTATAATCAGTTGAGGATCACGAGGAAGATATTCATAAGACTGCCTTCAGTACGAGATATGTCCACTATGAGTTCACAAAGGGTACCTTTTAGTCCAGGAATGCCCCCGTAATGCTCATGAGCTTGATGAATGGGGTATTCAAGAAATTTTTGGATCACTTCATGTTCATATTTCTTGATGACATTATGATTTACTCACATATGCGTGAGGAGCATGAGGAGCACCTTCTCTAGGTTCTTCAGTGTCTTCGTGAGCAACATCTTTACGGAACCTGGAGAAGTGTGTGTTCTTTCAGACAAAGGTGCAGTATTTGGGCCACATCATTTCGGGAAGGTATCACAGTTGATCCTTCCAAGATTCAAGTTATTATGGATTGCCAGCACCCACTAGTGTGACTGAGGTGCGCAACTTCATGGGTTTGGCAGGATACTACAGGATATTTGTACAAGACTTTTCTTAGATAGTGTACTCCCATCACTTCCCTTCAATGGAAAGGGAAGAAGTTTGTATGGTCAAATAGATGTGAGCAGGCCTTTAGAACACTGAAGGAATGCCTCACGAAAGTGCCTATTCTTTTGATACTAGATCCTCGGGTGAGTTCTTTGTTTGCACAAATGCTTCTTTGGCGGGACTTAGGGTGTGTTCATGTAAGGAGGGAAGAGTATTTACGTTTGAGTGTTACAAACAAAATTATTATGAGCTCAATTACCCGACTCATGATATTTATCTTGTAGCGATTGTGCATGCCATGGTGTGGTGGATACACTTCCTTCTTGGCTGGAGATTTACACTCAGTGGACTCGATCACTTGAGTCTTTGCCACCTCTTCACGCATTCCAATCTCAACGCTCATTAGCGGCGTTAGATGGAGTTGCTTTTTAGTACAATATGGAGATAGAGCATGTGAAGAGGAAGGATAATGTGGTTGAAAACATCCCGAGTAGAAAAATACATGTGGCTATGGCTACTTGAATGAGTAGACAAATACACATAGCAACTTCCTCATGACAGCTTCTACCTTGCATCCGTGAGAGCGGAGATTGAGTCTCGGGACCCCTCGAGGGGAAGTTTGATGGATTTTCATTAGATACGATGGTCTTCTTAGCCACGAGAGGTCGATATATGTTCCTAGAGATGGAGGCTTGAGATAGGATATTTTGACATAGGCTCATCGTGCACCTTATTCAGCCCATCTCGGGTGAAGAAGATGCATGCCACCGTGAGAAAGTTGTACCATTAGAGGGGACTTTGGAGAGACATGGCTCGGTTGTGTCACATTGTTTAGAGTGTCAGAAGGTGAAGGATGAGCATCAGTATCCATTTGGCCTTCTCTTTCCTCACACTATACCAGAGTGGAAATGGGACACCATTTCTATGGACTTCATAGTTGGGTTACCGACGTCGAGATACCACCACGACGCCATCATGGTCACGGTGGATAAATTGACGAAAGTGGCTCATTTTTCTCTCGGTGAAGACCACCTACATAGCTAGTGTAGTGGCATGGGTATATCTTGATGAGATTTTCAGATTGCATGGGATTTCGTGGAAGATTATTTACAACCGTGATCCTTTGTACACTTCCCACTTTTGGACTACGATGTAGTATGCTCTCGGACAAAGATCAATTTCAAGACAAAGTGTATCACCTCTGTATAGATGGACATATGGAGAGGGTGAATCGGATCTTAGAGGACATGCTTAGGATGCATTTCATGGATCATCATTCGAGATGGGAGGAGTATTTATATCTAGTGGAGTTTGCCTATAATAATAGTTTTCAGAGTTCAATAGGCATGGCTCCTTTTCAGAACTACATGGTAGAGTTTTAGGACACCTCTTAGTTGGGACATATTAGAGGACATGGTTTCTCTTGGGCTAGCCTTATTTCGGATATGGAGTAGCGGGTTGTCATGATTAGGAAGAGATTACAGGAGGCGAGGACAGGTAGAAGAAGTATGCGGACTGGGTCAAAGCACAATGTTGTGTCCCACTTCATGTCCCAAAAACGCGAGTAAGAAGTTGGGCGGGATCGGAAATCGAGGTTGTTCGCGCGAACACCCCTTTCGCGTGAACCCCCTTCGCCTGAACTGCCACGTAGGATGAAGAAAATGGTTCGCGCGAATGGGGGTTCGCGCGAACACCGCTTCGCGCGAACCCCCCGAATTCAAATAATTTTGGCGGCAAAGAGTTATATATAGATATTTATATAGTTCTGGGCGGCAGATTTAAGGTTTGGGGGGGTTCGGGCGAAGGGGGGTTCACGCGAACCCCCTTCACGCGAACCCCCTTCACGCGAACCCCCCTTCGCGCGAACCCCCCTATGTGGCACCTATGTGGCACCTTTGTGGCACATTTTGGCGCCAAATCCATTTGGAGGATAATTTTATGCCAAAAAGTGCCACTTAGGTGCCACGTAATTAGGGTTAACGAATGAATAAAATTACAAAAATTTAACACAAAATACAGAATTTTATTAGCTTTCTAAAAATATAATTTTTATTTTTAAAAATATGTTTTACTATTTATTTTTTATATTTTGCTAACATATGGTATTTTAGGACAATCAATTGTACACAATCAACCCAATTTGAAAAATAGCAAAAAATATCAAAAAAATTTGAAAAAATTAAAATTACTATTTATTGAAGTCTTCTTCTTACCTGTGAAAAAAAAAATCAATTTTGATAAAAATCTTAAAAGTTATTAGCATAAACATTTGTACACCATTTATTTGAAAATATTTTTACTAAATAATTAATTAAAAAAATATAAGTCCAAAAAATATGAAAATTTGACAGCACCTCAAAATTCAAATCTTGAACATATATCTAAAATTTCATGGTGAAAAAATAAATTTTCATTTAAAAAAACCACCTGGGGACAGTCATTCCTCTTTTATAACATAAGAAACAACGTATGAATAAAATTAAGAAAAAGACCGTTTTTTTGTAATTTTTTTATAAAAAAATTTACATGTATTCTACACTCTAAATACAACATTTCATTAGTTTGTGGAATTTCATGAATGTGTATGGTTTTATGGCTATTACCTTTAGAAAATCAATGAAACTGAAAATTCATGTTTATAATGGTACAAAACATACCAAAAAGTGGGACATTTTATTGTGCTTTTACCCGACTAGCATAGGAAAGATCATAGTTATGAGGTGGGTAAAAAGTGTTTCTTCATGTCAGGCCCCATAAGAGCCCTATCTATTAAAGAAAAGGTTCTAAGTTTGCTCCTAGGTTTGTGGGTCCCTTTGATATGTTTGAGTGTATCACCCTCGGCCTATCACCTAAGATTGCCACCAAGCCGTCTCGCGTCCCGTTGGCCATCAAATAGGACTTTACAAAGAGCAACAGTCGGGGACAAGAAGTCCCTCCTCTTTAATGGGAGAGGTTCCCTTATTCAGAAATGAACCTATTTACAAATATACAAAACATGATTTCCGGTCGAACTTGGATACAACGAAAGTGTTTTCTATAAAGATCATCAATTACAAAAGGACTGAGGAATGAGAATACGAGAATGAGCAGAAAGGCAACATGCAGAATTATAGATAACAGAGTAATTCTTTATGTATGCGAAGTTACAGTGAATTGAAACAAGATCATTTGTATCATATAAATAAGATGGAATTTAAAGACACAAAGTTCTATAAATAACATCTGCCAGAACACAAAGTTTCTTAACATAACACAGACAAATGATCTTCACGAAATTAAATGAAAAGCTAGGGATAAAAGAGATCAGATAGACAAAGAATGGAAAGCCCTTCTGTATTGATTTCTTTATGATCTATTTACACTTTCATAAAATAAGCCAAGTTCCTCTTTTTAAAATGGCGCAGAGAGGCCATTATATAGCTTACAAATCAGTTACTCTTCGTAACCACTTCTTTTAACTAAAGATTAGTTAAGGATTGCCAATCGCAATACCTCAACTTATTACAAAGAATACGGAAAAAGAATGGGAAGAAGAGAGAAGAATAAGGAGAAGAAGACAGGTGGTTAGTTACTGGGAGGGACCCACTGACTTCAAAATCCGCTGCCTGAATCTCTTCAACGCCTCAGCTATGTCTCTGCCACGAGGGACTGACGTGTTGGCTGTAGACTGAGTCCAAAATCCAAGGCACTTCTCCATCTCTTTATCAAACTCGACATGAGTATGATAATCTTTATTTGCTTCTTCAATGGCAGATTGAAGAGAGTAGATCTCCTTCATTTTCTCTTTGGAGATGGAGCTTTCCTTGAATAGATTATCTTTGACAAAAGCTCTGAATTGAGCTTTGATTTCTTGCAAGGAAAGGGGCACACCAGAAGTTTCATCCTGAAGATGACAATGTATATCTTTGAAAGCAGAGACAACCAGTGTCTTGAAAGCCTCACCTTCTGCCAGCTATTCTTCAGTTCTCCCAAAGCCTCCTCTAAGACTTTGATCTTCCACTCCACGCTGTAAACCCAGGATTTTGATAGATTATCCTTTGCATCATCAAAAACCTTACTCGCCAATAAAATGTTCTCATCTATCTGTCCCATGAGGCGGAGGTCTACTATGCAACTGCTCTAGAGTTTGAGCTCTTTATCTATGACCCGATAGTGGAGGAGAGTTTCTGTTGCAAATTGTTCACTTTTCCGTGGAGTTTGAAAGCTTCATCGATGAAGTTCAACCCTGCAACAAGCATATCATCCACCATGGCCTCCATAGCTCTGCCATAGACGGAATACTTGTGCATGTCTTTGATACTCTGTACTTCATCTTGGCTCAAAATTACAGGTGATGGAAGAGTAGTCAATGGGTAGGGTCCAAAACTTTATCCTTAGACAAAAGAGATTTGATGAAACCTGTGAGAATCTGGGGCCTGTTCCTCCAACTGTTCAATAGTTTGTTGCCCTTTCTCTACCCTCCCAATGACTCTTGTGACTGTTTCCTGGAGGTTATGTATCTCTCCTTCAGGGGTAGACTCTCCCATAGGAATCCTTGAGAGTTCTAGATCAGCAGCCTGCAAATCCTGCTCTGGTTTATCTACTGTAGGCTTAGCAATCTCCAAGAATTGCTGACCCTGAGCATCAGACACTATCCTGGAGGTGATTTTGGCTTTTTTGGCACGAGAAGGAGTAGTGCCTAACAAGGCTGCCACAACATCAAAATTTGGTCCTGAGCTCCGAGAGGAAGATTTCCTCTTCCTACATCAACAAGAGGTTGCACCCATGCAAAAGAGGAAGAGGAAACAACAGGAGGGGCAAGAGGACCAAGAGATAGAGAGCTCATGACGCTCAAAGTTTGCACAGCTGTTGTCTCAAGTTGAGATGTGAGTAGGGCGCTTGAGACAATTGCTGCAGAGGAATCAATAGCACTTGGAAGTTCAGTGCTCTGGACTTCTTTATCCTTATCCGTTGGATCTTCAGGAGCATTTGTAGGAGCCGGCACCTCACTCTCCTCACTTTCACTGAGAACAATAATGTTCTCTGGTCCCATAGGCAACTCTGCCTGCTTTTTCTGGAGATCTTCTTCCACAGGCTCCTTCTTAACCTCTTTGAACTTCTTTTGATATACCTGGGTGGATGAAGGAGTAGAAGCTGCAGGTCCTTGTGTTGATGAGGCAGGAGGGGTTTGCACTGGTGTATCTGACCTTGGAATCGATGCTTCCCTCCTTGGTGTTGAAACATCCTTAGAGGAGGATTCCCCTGAGTGCCTCCTAAGCTCTCGAACTTTCTTATCAAACCAGATCTTAGTTCTGACTAAGACTGGAGCTAGGATCTCGGCCAGATCATCTTTCTCTTTCCTGTTCCAATCCAAGTCCTCCAAGGGAGTGTGCTTAACCACATTGTCATACTCATATGAGTATAGATCAGAGTTGTCATCCTGGAGCCCTTCAGGAACTTGATACAAGCCGAGTTCTTGGATCAATTGCAGAGAGAACCTGCCATAATGCCTTCTTCTGGCCTCAAAATCATCGACACAGTCAGCCCAATAGTCTTCTGTATCTGCCCTATGATGATAGATTATCTTGATATTCTGCTCGATGAACTTCTTCAAGTCAAAGCAAGTTCTTGGCTTGAAGAAATGAACAGTGATGGGAACCAGGGCTCTTTCTATATTCTGTGCGTCCAGGGCTGTTTTACAAGTGTAATTTCCCAAAGAGATGGGAAAGTGCAAACCAGTAATCTTCTTGTCTCTGCAGGTTCTGTGCAATTTGTCTAACTACCTGCATACTTCTATCAAAGCCATCTTATCACTGCAGAACATGGGAAGCCTCAGAGGAGTGCCCTCATAGCCAGCAAGCCTGATATAGGAGAATTTTCTGAATTGGATAAAATAGGCACCGTAGTGCGATATCGTGTTCATGGCTTCATCGAGAAAACCTTCTACAGCAGTGTCCCCTTCAAGGAGCCCGACCACGTACATGGTGAAAGCATCATTTACCCTTCGAAATTGCGATTTCTGGTCTCTGGTGTGAAATGCGGGCGAGTAGGCATATACAGATCATCCTTGTGGCATCAATGTAAGAAAAACCAAACCATTGCCTTGATGCCGCCGAGTATACATCGAATACGAAGTCATGTAGAACTTCTTCGTTTGCTTTGTACATTGGCATGCTGCTCCGTCAAGTTCATGCTTTGATGATTTCCGCCCGATTGATATTTTGAGTTCCCTCACACACCATGCGATGAGCGGGCACATCCGTAAGTGGAATTCGTTAGTAGAGGGTAAGCCCATAACCCGAGCAAGTAGGGATTATAAAATCGACAATTCTTCATTGAAATCAGCCCGAAAAAGAGTCTTGGACAGGACGAGATGCTCCTTCTTAGGGTTCTTTAGCCAGACTTCGCCACCCGCGCCTTGTATTTGTCGTTGTCTTGATTGAACAGGGCCCATGCTTGATCCTGGGAAACAACTATGGCATTATCCATTTCTGGAATCCTCAGTGCAGTGCTAATGGCGGCGCGTCTAGTTTGCGATGAGTTCCCCATGTACATTAGTTAATTCACTCGAATCAGTGGTCAAAGTGAGCTCCGCATGAAAGCACCAGTATCGCATCATTGACCGAGATTGGGAAACCTCCAGCGAAAGCCAAACCGCTGTCGTGAATCATCTGCGCCATTGGTGTAGGGTTTGCATCTGCCATCCTTGCCCAAAAATCACCGAAGTCAAGATGACGAGCTTCACTATCCCCAATATTGGGAATGATAGATTCTAGTGGCGAGATTTGTTCCTGTCCCTGAAATTTGATCTTCATATTGATAGTAATTCGGAGGACAGAGACGCAAATTAGACTCGGGAAGGAATTACAGAGGGAAGGGATACACGCGCAGGAATTTAGATTGCAAGGGTTCGAGCAAAGGATAGCATGGAAGCAATGTGAAAAATGCAAAGGGGGTTCGCTCGTTATATAGCCGATTAGGAGAGAGAAAGACAATGAATGCACATTTAATACATACCTACCAATTTGAATAAGTAGGATATTCGGGTAGAGCGGGAAAAATAAGCACGAATGGCATTTGGTTCATTTGGGACATGTGAGACGCGAATGAAAAAACATGCGGCTCGACCGATTCGGGAAAAGTGGGGAAAAGACACACAAATACGTTTTGGGACACGCTGGGACAAAAGTGCGCAAAGTATGCGACTCAAATTTGGATCGGGCAAAAGGTGACAATGGGTCCTAAGAGTTTGGGACATTTGGGATGTGAAAGTGCGAAGAACGCGGTTCGGTGATTCGGCCAAACATGGAACAACTTGCTCAATTGGACTTGGGACATTTGGGACGTGAAAGTCTGAAGTACACATTCGGGTGTTTCGTAGAAAATGAAACAACTTGCGCCCGATTGAACTTTGGGACATTTGGGACAAAAAGTTCCGACGGGCCTGAAAAGACAAACTTCGGGAAACCGCCGATCGGGAACAGAGGGCCTGTCGAACTTGGGACACGCGGGACAAAATGTCCGACCGGCCGAAAAACACAAAATGACCCAAAACGTAGATTTTCACAATTTCTTGACTTTTCACACTACCACTCGACAATGAAAAAGACACTTAAACTCAAAATTTTAAAATTTTCACTTTCTTAAGAGCGGGGAATTTTGAGTGGACAACACGTCCATGATGTGTTTCATGTTTTTGTACTTAAAAGATACATTGCTGATCCTTCTCACGTATTAGATTGGACCGCATTGTAGGTGCAAGATCGGGGTAGGTGTTGGTGGAGACTGCATGTATTCTGAGCGTAGGACCCCGGGCCTTCAAGGTAGAGATAATGACCAGGTTTTAGTCTAGTAGGACAGGTATGATGAGATCTAGGTTGCTACATGGGAGGATGTTACTTCCTACGAGTTTAGTTTCCATGCCTGTTCCAATGAATTCCAGAAGAGGTCAAGTCTAAGGGTAGGGGGATGTAGTGCCCACTTTCCTTCGACACTTATTACTATTGATTTCAATAATAACTTTGCTTATGGACTTTTTGTATTATTTTTGACTTAACATGATGTTAGATGTTAGAATAATCTTGAGACTATTGTTGCATTTCGATTCGTAGTATGATGTGCGTGGATTATTAGTGAAATTTTGTATTGATGATGATATGCTGTTGACATGGTTATATATTTCTAACATGCGATATTTTCGTCACATTGAGTAGACCTTAACAATTGAACTAATTTTGTGATCCTATTGATATTGATGAAATGTAGAATCGAGATGTTGTTAGAAATTGTAAATGATATCATTAATTGCCTAGATGATGATTTGATTCATATGTAGATGATTGTGGATTTATATTACATATTTTATCTTGATGTTTTGATGTGGCCACGAGGCCGAAGGAGGTATTATGTGTTTTGCAGGTAAACATATTCACAACAAACAACGGGGATTGGAGACCAACCACATTGGAATGCTAGATGAATTCAACAATGGTCACCATGGCAACATGTATTTTGTTGTGTGTGTGTTTGAATTGTTGTTAGGGGGTTCCCATGGGGGGGATTACCTCTAATTGTGACCAAGGGGTTTGTGTGTTGTTCTTTTATTTAGTTTCCTTTATTTAATTTTAGTATGTGATTTTAGTGATGTATTTTCCTTGTATTAATTATTTAAATTGTGGTGTATTTTATATTTTATCATTAATTATTTTAAGTGTCTTAATTTAATTTAATACATCATGTTACTAAACAAATTTTGGATGGTACAAAATAATTCATTTACTAGATTAGATGGCTCTTGGGTTATGTGTCAGTAAGTTGAGTGCTTGTGATATTGAGTAGTATACACTCTACACCTTCATGGAAATTCGGATTTGGCCTTAAGGGCCAATTTTGGAGTCTTGTGGGACAAGTTAAACTTGTCCCACACCTCTTAAATTACGTTTCAAACCCTACCCATGGAATGGGAGGTCAAAAATAGACCCCATCATCTATTTTGTAAGTCAAAAAGTGACATTTTATGCACTTTTATTACATGGGTTTTAAAGTTTATCCTTAGGGGTGTGGGCTTGGATTGTGTGTAAAAGAGGTTTGTAAGTCCTCTCACCCACCAATTTATTGTGCATTGGGGTTGATGTTTGACTTTTGAGGTGGAGTGAGTGATGTGGAATCCTAGATGGAGGCACCTCACCCTTCTCTCTCCATTTTCTATTTATTCAAGTTCTTTTTCTTGTTTGGGGGTTACTTCATTTCTTTTTTTCTCTTGAATTTTTGGAGTTGGAGGATTTTGGAGTGCTTGTGGATCTTGTTGGAGCTTTTTGGTGATTGTTTGGGCTTGAAGAAGTTTGGTGTGTGACTCTTGGATCAAGCTCTACCATGGAAAGGTAGGAGCTATACCCTTATTTATTGTTTTCCTTTATTTATGTATATGTGTGTGTTATATTGTGTTTTTGGTATGCTTGTTGGGTGCTTGGGTAGATTTCCTAAGTGTGGTGTAGGAGGGGACTATGGGGATCTTACATGTAGGGAGGCATAAGAGTTTATTTCATGTTTTGGAGGTAGTTTGGTTGGGTTCCCCACCTTGGACAAGAAATGCTTGCATTTCTTACTTTTTTTTAAGGGGGAGACATAAGAGATAGTAGGGAGGCATAAGAGAATGTGGGAGGCATAAGAGAATCTTGAGGGAGGAATAAGAGTGTGTAGGGGTTTTTGAGATGTGTATTGGAGGATTTTAAGGTGGGAACCTATTTCCCATTGGGAGGCATAAGTGACCTCCCCATAGATTTCTTGCTCCTTTGGGCTTCACATTTTGAAGCCTTGTATATTTTGTTGTTTTCCTTCTTGTGATTTTAGTTGTGTTGTTTGTGTTTTTGGTGTGGTTGTGAAAACTTGGTTTCAATGTGGAAGCTTGTTTTATTTCCATGAGTTGGATCCATCTTTCATTGCAATGTGGTTGGGGATCGGGGCCAATGAAGAGGATAGCTTCTTCTCCTCATTGGATTCTTGGTTGGGTGGAGAGTGTTGCCTCTCCCCCTCGCCCCTTTTTGTTGTGGATCAAATAAAGCGTGGTCGATCTCTCTTGTTGGTGATGTGAAACTTTGATCATTGTTGGTGTCCTTAAGAAATCCTTCCTTGTGATAAAACCTCCTTGTTATTCCCACTTAGGGTGGAAGACTTGTAATATTGTATTTCATTTTAGCTTTTATTCTTGTAAAATTTCCCTCTTTAAGTGGCATATATTTTATTAACATTTGTGAAGAAAAGTTTTATTGATTATTGGATATTAAAAGTTGTATTGTATGTTAAAAGGAAAGTAAGATTTGTGCTTGTAAAGCTAGTTTTGTTGAAATAGAAGAGAAGTTATAAGGGGAAATATCTTATTTCATTGTAGTTGATTTATCTCCCACAAGAATGTGTTGCTCTTGTTCTAAATAAATTGTTGGAAATATTGTTGAAAATCTCTTGTGGAATGTTGGAAAATTGCATGAAGAAATATTACATTTCATTGTGTTACTTGAAAGGCATGTAAAGGAAGAAGTTAGACTATCTTGTTCATTTTCTTGCATTGTTGAAAGAAAGTTTGTTGAACAAAATGAAAATGATTCTTGTAGTTGTTGTTATTATTGAAATAGGAAATGTTTTAAATTGAGTAAATTTCTACTATGAAATGAATAGATGAATTTAAATCTTGCAAATGGAAACTTTAGGCATATAAAATCAAGTTTAGAATGACCTTTAGAACACCCTAGCAACTTTTTTTAGAAAAATTTCAAGTTTGAAGGTTCTATTTCTAAGGAGTAGGACCGCTGCCACGTGCGGAGCGGTGGTCCCATAACTACCACTCAAGCAAGGCGCGGTCTTAGAACCGCCACTCGGGAAATGCGGTTGTTCTTGATTCATCATCCGAGTAGGGTGGCGGTCTAGGACCGCCATCCTACTTTTGGTGGTGTTTATTTCACTAACTACGAGAAAATGTAAATTTGTGCTTGTGCAAATTTTAACTTAAAAAAAAAAATTATAAGCTTGTAAAAATTACAAGGAAAACTCCAACAAACAAATAATGGCTAAATCCCATTGTTTAAATCAAATAAATATTCAAATGTTAAATTCAAAGTACTCAATCTTGTATATATTAATGGAGATAGGGTTTTCTCTCCAAATAAAGAAGTCAAAATACAATTAAATTTGGAATAACTCTAGATTTGGAGTGAAACCCCTTCATCTTGGAAGGAAAGAAATTACAAGTAATAAATCTATAACCTAGACTAAACTAAGCTTGATTTTGTAAATTCCCCCATAGTTCCTTCCTTCCTTGCTCCCATGGCTTCCATTTCTCCAACCCGCAAATTAAACAAAAACAAAGTGACCAAATGAGGAGAATAGGGTAGGAAAATGATTTAATAAGAATGCATAAGGATAGTTAGGGTTAGTTTTGAACACTAGGATCTAGTGGCCCACAATTGTTAATCCAAGGGTTTAAGATCAACCCTACTTTTGTTTGATAGGAATGAATTTGATAAATTTTTCAAGTAAATCTTTAAAGGTATGTGTAGATGGGTGAATGGGGCCACTTAACTGTCTTGGTGTGTGTACAAGTATTTCTACAATTTAGCTGAATTTAAAGTAAGAAACTACCACCTAAAAATAACTTCCTAACCTAGCTAGAAATGAGAAATGTGCACCATCATGATGAAGAAATAAGCAAGTCCTATCCTCAACATTATAACTTTGAAATGATCAAAACATAATGTAAATTAATGGACTCTATTCTCCTTAATTTCCTCATTTAACATTAAAATGAACCTAAGTAGTTTAATGGCAATCAAATTATCTTTTCTTGCTTTGATCCTTGAATGGATGCTTGGGTGTGAGGCTTAGATGTTCAAGAATGGAGGATGGAGGGCTTAAGAATGAAAAAGGCTATTAGTATGAAACTATGTGCTTTCTTTTATCTCTTGAGAGATTTAGGTGTGAGTGTAGAAGTAGAGGGAGGGTTGTTTACATAGCCCAAAGAATAAAGGATTCAACACATCCTCATGAATGTGGGATTAATGGAGATGTAGAGTTAGTTATGGATAAGGGGGTTTAGAAGGGGTTGAGTTAACTTTAAGAGGGTTTAGTTTGTCCTTTAGTGGCTCATGTGGATAAAGTGGGTGTATTAGTTTATCAAGATGATTAATTAATACATGTGCCAGATT
Organism: Taxus wallichiana var. yunnanensis; assembly: GCA_018340775.1. Taxonomy (NCBI): domain Eukaryota; kingdom Viridiplantae; phylum Streptophyta; class Pinopsida; order Cupressales; family Taxaceae; genus Taxus; species Taxus wallichiana. Next base: position 608,506,038 of record CM031241.1, on the reverse strand, counting down.
TTATAAGCTTTTAGATGGATTTCAGTGTGATTTGGACCATTAGGAGGGAATTAAACCAATTAAATAGTGATTTATTGATTTAATGAGAAGGGAGGCTAATTAATTAATAATAATTAATTAGACTAGATAAAAGGTGTTGATTAAGGAAGGGCCGTTAATTAGGGTATGTGATAGATAGGTGACTTAATTTATTAGAGTAATGTAATCAATTAATGACAATGGAAGAGAAGATGTGCGATATTGACAATATGTCGTCAATTTGTGGGAAAGGAGATAATTAGCACAATTTAAGTATTTAAATTACTCAGGCGTAATTATAGGTGTCTACATTTGCCCCTCTTTGGGGTGGCGTAAGTGATGCCACTTTAAAGATAGTAGACGGAATAAAATTTTGAAGGGATAGAAGAAAAATTAGTAGGAGGGAGAGATGCCCCCTCGAGTGTCGATGGGGTGATGAAAGAAGCCGATCGACGATCGAAAAAGGTGAGAGAGATAGGCGGAAGAATGGGAAGAGGCAGATTCCTCAATGAGAGAGAAGAAAATAGGGGTGAAAGGGAAGTGATGTAAAGAAATATGGAGGAGGGAGGAAGAGCTTAGCCTCTAGCTATGTTTTATCGGAACATTTTGATGTCATCATATTTCCATAAGAGCTATGTCATCGGTCCTTATGAAAAATATAAGCATACGAAAATGGTAGAATGACATGAAAAGCCATACTAAAAACAATTGTCCATTGCTGAAAATACCAACTCTACGCAACATACAATAATGCAATGCAATACGAGAAGGAAACAAGATCATTTAACAGGGAAAATAAGTACGAACACATATCCAACCCAACAACGGTCAAGATATTTGTACAAATGTTTTGTTATCAATACTGAAGAGATCCACAAGTTTATGATTGATGATAAGGGTTAAAAATGATGCCCAAGAAAGGATACATGCAAGGGGAAATGAAAATGGACATGGGGTCCATGAAAAGTGTTTGTGCGCAACGAAACAACACCAGGCAACAAAAGTGCCCCAGAGTACAGATAAAGCAAACAACTAGCTTTGTGAATGGTTGTGAATCGGTGATCCGCGAGTCATATTAATCGGGAAGATGTGAGACAAACCAACAGGATATGGAGAAAATACCATGCACAAGACACAAGTTTCAGCCATAATAAGCAAGTTACCATTTTTGTAGGGTTTTTTACTTTTTAGGATTTTTTGAAAAAAATTGCCTTGTTTTTGGATTTTTGACATATATATTGTTTTATTGTTTTGCTTTCCAAATTGTGGTGAATAGTAGAAGAAAATAGAAGAAGAAAGCGAAGGGCCTAGGGGCAACAAAAAGTGCCCTAGGTGGAAGAAAGAAGAAACAAATGACAAATAATGTCCTTGTTTAGTGGAAAAATTAAGAAAAAATAATATTTGAAAATAATTATTTACGAGAGTGTGGAGAAGAATAAAAATCACTAGGGAGCAATAAAATTGTCCGAGGGAGAAGAAAGGGGTATCGGACAACAAAAAATGCCCCAATACGGTGAAAAATAAGAGAAAAATAATTATTTAATAAAAATAATTATTCCACAGTGAATAGAGGAGAAAACGGCGATCAAAACGGGCCTCTCGGCCCTCCTAACGGTGAAAAATAGGTTAATATACCCCACCGGGGGTAAAAACATCACGACCAATTCATTTTAACCGAGTAATTTAGAAAATTTACCGTGAGGCTCTGACACTGAGGAGAACCATGGTGATCACACGAGACCGATTGAGGCGCGTAGATGTAGTCTGGGGGTACCAACACATGCGGACATGATGGCCCCTTTGTGAGTATCAAACCCTAGCCTTGTAAATTTGGTCATTAATGCATTAAATTAGGCATTTAGCCCTAGGAAATCACATTGTCTTGCACACGCGTGTAGGTACAGGCATTAGATAGGGGCGCAGCAGAACCTTTTTGGGGCGAAGGCATATTTTTGGGGCACATGCACCAAAACCTATACGTGCACACACACCGGCATAGCACAAAAACACACACACACACGCACACACACAAGCACATGTGCACACATGTGCACACGTGAAAAATGGGGTGCACACATGAAAGAGGGTGGGCACATACACGAGCCTACGCACACAGCATACATGCTCAAAGCAGAAAGCACCAATGTGTGGCGCACATGCCAAAAAGGGCACATGCACAGTGCACTCGAAAGAGGGAAAAGTGCCATAAGACACACGCGCGCAAGCGCAAGCACAAAAATGTGGCGCACACACCCAAAAGGGTGTGCAGGTGCCCTAGACAGTGGAGAAAAAGATGGGAAAGTGTCAAAAACATGACACTTAGAAGAATTTTTAGGATTTTTAGGTTAACCCTAAAAGAGGAGATAGATTTTTAGAAGAAATGCTAGGAACTGATAGCGTGTTATTTTACGTAGATGATTACTAGTTTACGAGATGCTGGGAGTGACATACCTAGATTTTTGAGCTAGAGGGTAGTATGCGCCGCGCGACCGGCGAGCCATGGTGATACTTCTCGAGGTGGTAGGGCTAGGCCCCATGTCTCGATGCCTCTATCATCCGGACCATGGCCTTTAATGCACTTTGAGCCGAGTGATGGCATAGCGAGAGTCAGTGCTTCAGACTGCCTATAGGAGAGATGACTGTGACCATCGAGGATGTATGGTGATTCTTCATGTGCCGATGATGGGCACCTTGATTGAGTATAGCTCTGATGCAGGGCTGATTAGAGCAGCTTGCAGTGCCCTTTTTGGTGTTGATGATATACCGCACGATGGGATGACCATAGCATTACATGAGTGCATCTCCGACCCCACATTACATCGGGGGCCTCTCTACATCATGTCTCTTATCAGTGGGTTCTTACTCACTGATAATAAGATGGACCTCATTCCTAAGAGGACTATTTCCTTTGGTTCATGGCATCTATAATGGTGAGAGATATTGCTTGGGGGTAAAGTGCATACTGCCCACCTATACTAGGATTTACACTTGATTACATACCATGGTTAGAAGACCGTGGGTCCAACCTCCTTATTACATATATGGTCATGGGATCATATTGCAATCGGATGCCCCGTGGGCCCTTTCCATGTCCGAGATCCCGAGGAGCCATCGTACATGGCATGGGTAGCATGGTGGGGATGTACGTGGCCATCTTGGTAGCCTATTCAGATATAGGTGGGAGTTTGATGAGCTGGTAGAGATAGATGTCATCTGCATCCATATAGGCATTTCCAGTGGCCAGAGGATGCCACAGAGCTTAGTGTGTGCCTGGTGGAGCACTTTTATTATTGGCAGCCACAATTATATTATGGAGTTATATCGAGTAGACAGTGTTAGTGCGACAGCTTGGAGGGGGTACAGGGGTCCCCAGCCAGATATCTAGCATGCACGTAGGGATTCAGAGGCAGACCATGGGGCCTCGTATATACGTGGCCCGAGCTAGGGTGAGTTTCACAGGTGGTCCCATAGGTATGGGACCCAGTATGATAGGTGAGAGATCTAGGGACCACAGCTGACTATGTAGCTTGGTATGCTATAGTGTTACCCCACGTCTCACCATTCTAGAGGAGGCTTGGGCAGCAGGCATTCACCCACCTATAGAGATATGGCATGGTGCAGAGCGCAGGGCGAGGCTTAGTGGCACAGGGGCCAGACCCAGAGGATCCTTTTGATGGTATCCCACATGATGGGCAAGGTGCCTCACAGCACAGGGACCGAGGCCACAAGGCCCAATACAGTATTGTAATAGTGTAGCCATCCAGAGAGGTAGGGTCTTCGAGTAGGGATAGTCATCTAGAGCACCTCAGGGACTAGTCCTGAGGCACACACAACCTCCCAGCCAGTGGCACAAATAGCCACAGTACAGGTGTATAGTTACAACAGGTCATAGCCGAGAGAGACACGGCCAGAGCAGAGAGAGATGAGGCTCGAGGCTAGGTGTGACCCATAGAGAGAGATGATGAGGCCCGAGCTCACATTGTTACTTTACTTTCAGAGTGGGATCAGGCTCGGGCCTAGGCTGGCCCAGGAGATGATAGAGTAGCATGGCGGAGCCAGATCGAGAGACAGTGGCATAGGGGCTCAGATATTGAGCCTTCTTCATCAGTCCTAGTCATAGGTGTGATGGTTGTTGCAGAGAGACCATGTATACGCACGATCACAAGCACTCTAGCACTGACAGGGGGACCAAGCCCACGCCGAGCTGCACTATGACTACAGAGAGAGATCGAGAGGTTGCTTCCTCTAGATAGGCCGAGGCAGACTTGGGCCGAGTGATAGGTAAGTGAGATACTACCCTTTAGGTAGCGCTCACCTTCCTTGAGAGATGCCAACCTGATACGTGATGCCACTAGGCTTGGTGGTGAGGCCTTATTTTACAGGACTACTTATTACAGAGTGGTTCCTCTAGAGTAGTGAGTAGCACTACCACAGCTAGTCAGGGTCGAGTGCATCAGGCTCTCGATCACGGAGATCAAGCTAGTCCACTCCACTAGATCAGTGAGACAACCCATACTAGAGCAATGGTCGGGACTAGCCATCTCAGCCTCCAGTGTTCCATCGACTAGAGATAGATCTGGGAGCCCCAGCGAGGGTGAGAGCTGCAGTTGAGATCCACATTTTTGTTGTACAAATTATTTGTATGTATGCCTCTTATGAAGGCCAATTTTTATGTACATCTTGTATACTTGTATTTTGATGATGCCTCATGATGAAGGCTTGATTCTTTCTTATACATGCCCCTTTTTGATGGCATTGTGTATCGATGATGTATTATATTGAGTACCGATCTGGACATTGTATATATGTGTATAGACATTTTTGATGTAGCATCTTTGTACGCCTCAGCTGAAGGCATTTTTGATATAGAGCACTGATGTGTATCCATTTTTGTTGATATAGATGTATATGACACACATGTATATATATGAGGATTACTTTTTGGGCTCAGATACACATGTTTATGAGATGATGTACTTTATTATTTTTGTGTCCTGATGCATGTGACACGAGTGGGCATAATTCTATGATGTGAAATACCCTTTTTAAAAATTACTCTATGTTGATTCTCATTACATGTTGTGTGTTTTGATTCAACACTTATGGATGCATTATGATGTTATCTGATTTTGTACTTTGTATGTATCTAATTTCGATGTTTGATGTATACATGTGCTATGGATGTTAGATGATAGATCCTTAGATGATATCAAATGCATTTCTCATGTGTTATTGTAGATGTATATGGATGGGATGATATGATGATATTGGTGCGGGGGGATAGATTTTTGATCATGCGCAACCCCTCTTGCCCCCATTGATGATACAATATGTGATGATTAGCTTAGCATACATGCATGATGTAAAACTTAGCATTTTGTTTATATATGATGTATAGATGATGTTAGATGTGATGATAATGATGGTAATGTGATGTTAATGATAACAAAACAATGCACATGCAATAAACACAACCAAATGCTAACAAATAACACCAGAAATAATGCAATACACCATGATTCACCATGCTTTATTAACATGTAACAAACACAACCAAATGCTTAAGAAAGAACATAATGAATTAACACATTACATCATGATTTCCCAAGATTCACTAGCATGCAAAAACATACCGCAATATGCACAAGCAAGAATAAATCTAATCTAAGCAAGAAAAGATGAATCCTAACAAAGTATGCCCAAGCAACAAACAACCCAAAAAGTAAGAATGCAAAACAACTATACAAGCAACAAGCAAAGCAAGAAACAAGACAATGCAAGTAAATTTTTTTGTAAGATTTGTTTTCATGCACCAATTTTCTATTGTTTTGGTGTTTTCATGAAACAATTTTCTATTGTTTTTGTGTTTTGTGAAACAATTTTCTATTGTTTTTGGTGTTTTCTAATGGTTTTCCAAAGCTATGTGCAGGTAACCAAGAAAGTGTGGATGCCCCTAGCATTAGATGGGGAATATACAAGGGTAGAAGCCATGCACTTATGAACAAGAAGGTGAAGTCGTTGAGTTTCCCCCAGCGTAAGATGGGAAATAACAAAAAGACCATACCCCTCATAGATGAATAAAAGAAGGCAAAAGCCGGATCAAGGCTTGACAGGATGGGGCACACAGGAAATCTCGAAGGCAGAACCAAGTCTAGGCCAAAGAAAACTACCCTCCTGATGTAGGATGCTTGTGAACAACGAATCCTCCCGAGGCACCGAAAATCTAGTTTTCACCCAAGGACTTGTCCAAAGTGCCACAATTGCATGGTTTTCACTAGTGGATGACCTGTTTTCTCTTTTTTTTTTTTCGATTTTTTATTTTTTTGTATTTTTTTTTTTTTCTTTTTTAACTTCTCCTTGCACCATGTTTAAGCATAGAACCACTTAAGATGCATGGCGTTCATGGGCTCCTGAGCTCATCACCATTGGGGTGAGCTAGTTTGTATGCCCCTGTGTCCATACTTGGCAACTATGACATAGGGTCCCAACCAATGTGGTTTGAACTTCCCTTTCTTTTCTCGCTCTAGCTCTGGTGTTGAATTGGTTCTCCTTCATGACTAAATCACCAACCTCAAACTGACGAGGGATGATTCTCTTGTTGTAGTTTCTAGAGACTCTGTGTTGATACACTTTTAGGTGATTAAGAGCATGAATGCACCTCTCATCTAGGAGCTCTAACTCAGCCAGTCTTTGCCACTCAATAATCCTCATCCTTATCCAGATAGTCCCGAAGAGAAATTCTCGGGATGGAAGTTTGATCTCTAAAGGGATGATAGATTATGTCCCAAACACTAGGAATATGGTGTCACACCCGTAGGAGTGTGAATGGATGTTCGGTAAGCCCAAAGGGCTGGATGGATTTGTAGGTGCCAGTTTCAACCTATTTTGCTAACCATCTTCTCCATTATCCTTACCAAAGTCTTGTTTGTTGCCTCAACTTGTCCATTACCCTGAGGGTAATATGGCGTGGACCATTTTAACTGATTTGGAACCATTGGCAAAGACCTTTCACAGTTTTGTTCTTAAATGACTTCCCATTATCTGTAACAATGGCTGTAGGAATACCATATCGACAAATAATGTGATTCATGATAAATTTAGAAATATGGGCTCCTGTGACATAGGTTAAAGGGACAACCTCCACCCATTTTGTAAAGTATTATGTAGCTGTGATGATATGTGTATGACCATCAGATGAGGTAGGAGTAAGTTTTCCTATTAAATCAAGTCCCCACTTGGAGAATGGCCATGGGGTAGTGATAGGTTGCAATGGTTACGACGGAGCATGAATGAAATTTCCATACTTTTGGCAAAGTACACATTTTCTGACATAATTGCAACAATTAGTTTCCATGGTAGGCCAATAGTAACCTACTCTCAACAATTTCTTAGCCAAGACCATTTCATTTGTATGTGCTCCGCATACCCCTTCGTGCACTTCTTTGATTGCCTGGATTGACTCCGTCACATCCAGACAACGTAATAGATTCCCATCGTAGCCATGATGATAAAGTGTACCTCCTAAAAGGGTGTAATGGGCTATCTAGCGAATCAGGATTTTCTTTTCAGAATGGGAGATATCGGGAGGGAATGTGTTGTCCTTAAGATAGGTGAAGATGGGTTCATACCATGGGGAATTGGGACCAACAACCTCACAAGCCAAGAAAGATTCTAGCATGTCATACGTAGGCTGGCATAGATTTTCTACAAAGAATGGCATATCATTATTCCTCCTGTGGAATACGAAGCATAGACCCCACCATTGCCATGGCATCTGCCGATCTGTTCTATGCTCTTGGGATTTGTTCAAAGGTAATGCACACAAATTACTCCTTTAGAGTTTCCACTAACTTTTTGTAAGGTATGAGCTTGTCATCCTTAACCTTATATTCATCATTAACTTGTTTGATGATTAACTGTGAATCACCTACAACCTTGACATGATGAACATTCCACTTGATGGCTAACTTCATCCCTACAATGAGTGCTTCATATTCTACAATGTTGTTTGTGCAAGGGAAGCCCAGGTAAAAATCTTGTGGTATAGGATCACCAGAAGGAGTAATAAGGACCACTCCTACACCTGAACCATGAAACATAAAGGATCCATCAAAATGTATCTTCCATATGATAGATTCTTCAATGTAGAGCAAGGAGGCATCTAACAAATCCAGATTCAAAGGTTCCGTGCTTTTTAAAGGTGCTTCCACTAGCTTGTTGATCCGCAAGTACTTGTCCTTTAACCGATTTTTGATGGAAAAATTCTATGTCAAACTCACTGAAGTAGAATGATCCAATTAGCCATTCTACCTGTGAGGGTAGGTTTGGACAATAAATACTTGAGTGGGTCAACCTTGGATATGAGCTTGGTCTTAGTATTTAATAGGTAATGGCGAAGTTTTTGAAAAGTAAAAACAATGGCCAAGCAAGCCTTTTCAATTTGAGGATAATTGAGCTCATAAGCAATGAGGGTGTGACTTAGATAGTACACCGCTTTATCCTTATGACCAAGGTCATATTGGGTGAGCAAGCACACCAATAGCAAATTGTGTAGTGGAAATATAGAGCAAGAGTGGTTCCCTAGGAGTGGGAGGCATGAGGACAGGTGGATTAGCCAAGTACAGTTTAAGCAAAGAAAACTTGATGTTGCTCGGTCCCTAGATGATGAAGCGACATCCTTTTTAAGCAAGTGGGTGAATGAGTGACATTTATCTGCAAGCTAGAGATGAAGCGGTGAATGGCTTGAATTTTCCCCTATAAGTATGTTAATTTTGATATTCTCAAGTGTGAGGAATTTCAATGATAGAATACACTTTAGTAGGGTCTACCTCAATACCTCATCTTGACACAATGAAGCTCCAATAGTTTCCCTCTGATAAAGACACCGAAGACACACTTCTTTGGATTCATCCTGACTTTGTATTCATGTAAGCGTTCAAAGATATGCCAAAATGACAAGATGATCCTCTCTTGTTTTGACTTTCCTAGGATGTCATCTACATAGTCTTCCATGATATCATGAATCATATCATGAAAAATCACTGTCATTGCCCACTGATAAGTTAGCTCCTACATTTTTAAGGCCAAATGGCATCACCTGATAGCAGAAGGTGCCCCAAGGAGTCGTAAAATTTGTTTTGTGTTGGTCTTCTTCAGCTATCTTGATTTGATTATATCCCGAAAATCCATCCATGAGTGATAGCATTTCATACCCTATTGTTGAGTCAACAATCATGTCAATGTTGGGCAAGAAAAATCATCTTTAGGGCAAGCTTTATTGATGTCCCTAAAATCCGTGTAGATTTGGATACCGATAGGTTTTTTCTGGACAGAAAATGTTCGATATCCATTCAGAATAATCAATTAGCCTGATGAATCCTACTACAAGCAATCTTTCCAACTCTTCTTTAACTAATAGGGCCACTCTTGGGTGCATCTTTCAGAGCTTCTGTTTGATAGACTTAGCATTTGTTGCACGAAAGGTTGTGCAGTAGTGACCAAAGTCGATCTAAGTTGGGCATGTATTTGTAAGACCATGCAAACACATCAATAAACTCTTTAAACATAGTGAATGTCTTTTGTTCTCTAGCCGAGAGTGATGATGATCACCAATTTTGGGGGACAATTAAGTGGATCCTCTTCAAATCCAAATTTTACATCAATGGTAAAAATAGTAAATTCAAATAAGTCTTCCATGTAGACTTGAACCATGCCAAAATCTGGAGGTAAAAGATCTATGGATCATAAAAATTCATCCATTGCGTAGGGGAGACTATTATTTTGTAATAATGTCAAGCCCATTTTAAAGTGAATTTAGTGATAAATTCATTTTATAATTTTTTACTAATAAGGTCTTTAAGACACTTTTTCTTGTGAATGTTTATGTCTACGTTTAAGATAATAGAAACTCCTTACAAATTGTTTCACTTATCGAAATGTGATAAAAATTATACCATCCCAACCGTGGTGAAATTATATACATTTTCATGGAAATAAATCTAGTTGATTTTCAATATCCCATTTTAGATGAAGTTGGAAGTATATAAATTCAAAATGGAGTTCCCTTTTCTTTATGTTTTCATACCAAAGGTTCACGGAAAAATCATGAAAAATAAAATATTGATTTATAACCCACAAAATAAAATCCATCCCAAGATAGATTTGGCATCTAACTTGTGCTCCATAAGGAAAAAAATATATATCAATTTTTGGTCAAATCAAAATTGTGGGCAAACGGACTATAATCTTATTTCATTTTTAAAATCCTACCAAGTCATTGGATATTTTGAGTGTTTAATATTCAGCTAATATCTTGTCCATTTTTCACAAATCCTAAATGAAGCATTTTAAAACTATATTCATAAGACTTCTATGATTTTTTCATATTAATTTATTTTGTCTAATTTTGAGTGTATGTAGGTTGTGCATCACCTAAAGTTGATCTTAAGTTGTTATGTCTTTGTAAGACCATGCAAACACATCAATAAACTCTCAGCAATTTGTAGTGAATGTCTTTTTTTCTCTTACCCCGAGAGTGATGCTCCCAATTTTACTATCTTGGGATCCTCTTCTATACCAATATTGACATCAATGGTTTCTTCAACTAGCAATTTTGATAAGTCCTCCATACGCATAGGATCAGGAGGTAGGTTGAGATCTTCATCCAAGGATGTCTCCACGAGATTTTCATCCTTGGCGTGGTCACTTTGTTTGTCCTTTGATTTTCTTATTTGTTTGTCAGCCAGTGCCTCAAAGAGGTTTTCACTATGTGACTTGGACTTTGATTTTTGCTGAGGCTTTTCTTTAGAACTTTTGCCCTCACTTTTCTTTAAGTTTTTTGACCATGAAGTTCAACCTCCTCACCGAAGTAGGCACAGGTATCTAAGTCGATAAAGAAACCTTTCTTGTGATCTCCAATGGGAATTGTATCCCTTATGCCCATGAACTCTACAATAGCTTTCATCATTCTCAAATAAATCTAGTGGCATGTGACGTTGTTGGTCCCATTCAACAAGGGAAGGGTATACAAGGTCAAGGGTTGGTTCCATGGGGGTTATGGTTAGGACAACGTTGTTCATGAAAAGGTTTGTGGAGGCCAGATCCTCATATTGGCTACAATGGGAATCCGTATCACTGTCTAGATAGTCAGAGCTATCCTCACGCTCAGAACAAGTAGCATCTTGATCATTGGGTGTGCTCCATAAGGGTGAATCCCAATGCCATATCTTTCTATTTTGAAATGTGGAAGAGGGACTGGTTCTCTTTGTCCTTGTTCATTCCTCCCACATCCTAGGCCTTTGTAGCCCATGGAGTACATCATTCTACTAGATTTTTCATATTCTGGGGTTTGATAATAGGATGGCTGAGTATCCTCAGGGACCCAAGTTATAGGTGGATCAAGCAATTTTCCTCAGCTAACAAGCCTCCAGGTAAGAATGACCCAATAGTGTGTTCCTCTCTAGGTCTTTTGAAGCGGTAGTTGGGTCGACCTCTAGTCTTGGGTGATAATGAGAGGTCTGAAACCAAGAGCGCTTGTTGTACATTATACTCCCCATAGCCATATTCAAGGATTTTCATCTCCCATGAATCAAATGGAGATGTTGAAGTAGATGCCCCATGAGCGCAAGAACTAAGAGAATCCGAATCCACCTGAGATTCCATGGCCTCAGACTGGAGAGGGACAACTATATCTGCAGAGGGACATGCATATGTACCCTTTCGTGTAAAGCTATTGAGAGCTCTACAATGAGAAAGGGCTCTGAATCTCCTTGTATTGTAATGGTATGTCCCTCATGCTTCAACTTAATGCATTGATGAAATGTTGATGGCACGGCCTTGCATGGCATGAATCCATGGTCAGCCTAGAAGCATGTTATATGGAAGTTCCAAGTCTAGGACATGAAACTTTGTCTAATGATGTGAAAGTGGGACCCACCTCCATGGGCAAGCATGATGGTGCCTACTGATTCCCTTTCCATGTTGTTGTATGTGGTGATAGTGATAATATGGGACTCAAGATCTTCCTCCGTATGTCCCAACTATTTGACCAACTTAAGCATGCAAATGTTCAACCCAGATCCATTATCCACAAGCACCCGTTTGATTTTCCTGTGGGTGACAACTACCTCAATGTATAAGGGAAGATTATGTGTTGGATTCTCAGTAGGGATCTCCCTATGGTTGAAAGTGAGATGTTCACTTGGTGCGATGTTTGCCACCATGGCTTGAAGGTGTGCAGGATCGACTTCTAAAGGCACTCCCAACCCCTAAGAGTTTGGTATAGAATGTCTTTATGCACATTGGATATCTTGAGAAGATCTAAGATCAAATCTTAGCAGATGTCTTTTCAAGTTGTTCTAAAAGGTTATATTTACCGGTTTGTGGGGTCGACAGAGAAGGTTCCAGAATCACGAGGTGGGCACGCCTTGTTACCACAACGCAGTCCTTTCCCTTGATCCGGATGGTATTGACACGGTCAACAGGAGAGAAAATACATCCAATAAGTGAATCATAATGATTGTTGTCTCTTTTGGTGTATAAGTAATTCATGGCTTTATAAGTTTGGGATGACTCTCCCTGATCCGGCTTTGACTTTTCTAACTTATCATGCTTGGGGAATGGTTCTTTATATATCCCCATTTTCTCATTAGGTGTTTGTGTTTTTCTAGGGTTATCCACCTCTATCTCCCCATTGTCAATGAGGTCCTAAATATAATGGCAAAGCCACAAACATTTTTTATCTTATGTCCTTTGACGCGATGCATTTCACAATATTCATGCTCCTTGTACCATGAAGGTTTTGGAGCGTTGTCATCAAATGGTTGCATTGTAGGATAGGTCATCATGTGGGCCACATCCAATTGTTTTAGTATAACTAAAAAGGTTCATTGAGAGAGGTGAATGTTCTTCACTTTGGTGGTGGTTGAATTGGGCCCTTGGTCAGTTTAAAAGGTTGACTAGTTTGGACCATTTGAACACATTTGGAATCAGTGATTCTCTCCCACCACATTTTTGTTTTTGTTAAAGATCTTTAGCTTTTCCATGGGTTTGACATTTTGGTTATCTTTAGATTGGGTTTTGAGGGTGCCTTTGGCAATGAGAGATTTTTCTATCTAATCCCTTTCTCGATAACCTCCTCAAAAGTGTGAACACAATGCATTTGGAGGTGGAAAGCTATATCCGGTTGAGATTGGGAATGAAAATACTAACCAGCTATTTTTTCAGGGAAAGCACAAGGGAAGTGACTAGCTATCCCTCTCCACCATTGGAGGAAGCTGGCGAAAGTCTCATTAGGGTGTTGCTTGGCACCACATAAGTCTGCCATGGTGACATCACTCTCTATGTTATATGAGAAGTGACGCACGAATCTTTCTACCAATTCTGCCAGGTGAAAATTGATCCTCGTGGTAAGCGTGTAAACCACTCCAAGGCTTGACCTCCGAGACTCTTGGGAAAAATTATGATGAGGTAATTGTCACTATAAGACACCTCTTGACATGCCATGTAGAAATCTTTAACATGATCCCATGGATCTCCTTTCCCTTTATATTTTTCAAACTTTGGCATATCAAATTTCTTTGGAAAGGGTTGAAGGGTCATTGTCTTGTCAAAAGGATAGGGGCATAATTCTTCATATTGATATTTCCTAATGCTCCCTATATTGCTCTCTTGTAAGCTTGCGAGCATCACTTTCATAGACTACACTTCTTGTGCGAGCAATTGTTCTCTAGTGGGAGAAGCGGGGATGTAAACATGATGATACCCTGTGTCTTCTTCTCCTTGGTTTTCTCGATGGAGTTCATTGATCTTAACCTTAGGCCTCAACTTTTGAACGTTCTTGTTTGTGTCTTTCTATACATGGGAAGTAAGCAAAGCTAGTTGTCAGCTTAGGTTACTAATTTGTTGTTGGATTGTGGCTTCTTCTTCTAAAGGTTCCTCCTCCTCGTATTGTGGAGGTTCTTCACCTATCTCATGTTCTATCTTGTTTCTTCATGGCACTTTGATAAAGGGTATTCTATGCCCCACCACTTTATCATTTCTTGTAAGAAGTGGAAGCATGTCCACCTGTGTTAAAATATCTTCCATATTGATAAGGGGATGTTCTTCCTCAGTATCGTCATTTGCAAGTAGTATTGTTTCATTCTCGGTGGGCAATTTGGCCCCAATTCCATGACTCATGCCAACACTCTATCTTTTTTTCTAGAAGAAACTCGTCTAGTAAAGTGGGGTCAAAATCAAGTTCTATGCGTGTGGTGATTCTAATTCATTTCCACTATGATCGACCATCTCTTTGATTTATTTTTGTAAAACAACGGTCCTAGATCATGTCCAATGAAGGGGTTGACCCTTGTCTGTTAGAGGTTTCCCAAGCTTGCACTTTGATTTTCCTCATATGTCCGTGTTTAACCCAAATCAGCAGGCACCCCTGGATGTTCTATCATATTTCTAGTTGACATTTTAAAGCTTATCCCCCTAAGTGTGATTGCAAACATTGGATCTTTTCACACAAGTGTGGGAATCAACAAGGACTAGAAATGTAATAGACCTGACACCTCCAGATTAGAGGTTGGTTCCTACAACTCCTCTCATTTCATTTGTGACACCTAACATTCCATGTAGAAATTTTAAATTTACCTATAGGACTTAATCCTTTGACTTTGCAAGGACAGAGTTGAGAAAATGTTCAAAAAAATAAACCTAGTCTTTCAAGGTGATACAAAAGGATGGTAGACATCGGTTTTATTTACAAGATATACATAATTCACAAGAAAATATAGCACAAAACATGCACAGATTTCCAAAATGTAATGAGAGATCAAGAGACAATGATAAACACATGAAAGGATTGAGAAAATTCAATCACAGAGCATACATTATCATTCCAGGTCCAATACAGTGCATTACAATGGCCAAGAGGCAAAAAGGGATGTTGTAGTTGCATGAAAAGGTAAAAAAATCCACAAATCTACCTGATGAGGAAGAAAAGAGAAGTTGCGAGAGCACCTCTTTTGTATGTCTAACTCTTTTTTCTATGAGCCCATTCTCGCTTTTACAATGCAAATTTGAGCTCAGGAGAGAGAAATGTGGGAAAACGTGAGAGGAGATTTCAACCACCAACCAAATTCATAAAAATAGCATGGGTTCCCTTAAAAATCCACTTCCCAATGTTTTAGACCATGCTGTTTGGAGAGAATGTTCGAATTGCTTATTAAAAATGGTGGTTGAAACGCCATTTCTGCCGATTTCCACGTGCCAAAGGAGTTTTCAAATTTTCTTTCTTAAAACCCCACCAAAAAATAAAATTGAGCACCGGAATCATGTCCAGAATTTCACCAGATTTCTAATGATATAAAGAACGTGAAAAATCCATGATGTCTCTTGATCGAAGTTATGCCCCTTTGAACATTTAGGGCAAAATGTTTTGAGAATGGGTTGGCGGAGAATGAAAATTTGAAAATCTCCCACTTTTGCATTTTGGAAAATTTTCCCAAAATCTCTGCCCCATGCCCACGCTTTGGGGAAGACCAATGTAATGGATGTGGCATAATCTAACTTGTTGCGGGCTCGTTTCTACCTCATTTTCCACTACTTTGGCCTTTGGAAAATTTTCCAAAATTCTCTAACATGCCATGTAGAAATACCG
Source organism: Taxus wallichiana var. yunnanensis (assembly GCA_018340775.1). Taxonomy (NCBI): domain Eukaryota; kingdom Viridiplantae; phylum Streptophyta; class Pinopsida; order Cupressales; family Taxaceae; genus Taxus; species Taxus wallichiana. Next base: position 608,490,377 of record CM031241.1, on the reverse strand, counting down.
GCCTACATGACCTTCCTTTTTGGACACGTGGCATGTCTTGATTCGTTTGGGCTCTTTCTCTCGGATTTCCCATCACTTTTGACCATCTCCCCCGATGGACATGTGGCACAATCCTATTAGATGTGGGCCTTTCTTGCTCCTTGTCCTTTGCGGGCTCGCAAGAGGCCTTATATTTTTGTCATTACATTCTTGGACATGTGGCATGATTTTACTGGCTCGGGCTTTGGGGGGCGGCTTTCCTTTCAATATTTTCCTTTGATTTTACTTTGGGAAAAATTCCCAACTTTCCCCGCGCTCCATCTAATCTCTGTCTAAGGACACGTGGCTTCTTTCTATTGGTTAGCGGGCCTTAGGGCCAAAATTTCTCCTTTGCGCCCCTTTGGCCAAACTAGAAGCCAAACACTTCGGCAAAATTTCCATCTTTCCTCCGGCTCCCGATGCTCCGATGCCAACGTGGCACCTACACTTCTATCATTTCCCTACGGGATTCCCAGTGGAAGCATTTCCCATTGTGCAAAAATACCATATTGAAAAGGGGAAATTTTTCCTCGCCTCATCATGTTCGATGCCGATGTGGTATTGCTTCATTCTTGGCGGGCAATTTGGTCTAATTCTAGGAAAATTTCCCACAAAAACACTCTATCTTTTTTTATAACTTCAAAAATACATGGAGTTAGGAGGAAAATTTTACTTTTCTTACGAAAGTGAGAAGGAGCTCTAATCCATTTCCACTATTTCTAGGACATTTTAAGTTTCCTTTTCGTAAGTGAAAAATTCTTGTTGAGGCACATGTCCATGAAGGTATGAAGGGTGTTAGCCAGAGGTTTCCTAAGGGGCTTATTTTGGATAACATATGTCTCTTTCTTTAATCCTAGGCATGTTTTAGGAGCCATGTTTTCATGATAGTTTCACTAGGTTAAGTTGTAAATGTGTTCAAAGCTTAGTGACCACCCCTAAATGAGATGCAAGATTTATTTGTTAAGAGTATGAATAAGTCAACAATGTGAGAATACCAATGTGATAGAGTGAGTAATAACCACCAAAGGACAAAGTGTTTGGTATCAAAACCTATTTAAATGAAGTACCTTTTAGACTACGTTTCAAAAAGTAGTTTCACATTGCAAGATGATTAACAATAAGTTTTCACTTATGCCAAGTTTAAGGGAATGAAAAAAATGTAAGTAAATACAAGAAGTCAATGCGACCTCCCAATCAAGATATACGATGAGCGAGCTCAAACTCGATTAAGACCTATATCTCAAAAAGTGTCAATTACAATTCATGCGAATGACACAACAATATCACCAAGATATGTTAACCCACTTTGCGAGAAAGTGAAGTATTGATATCAAGGTGTTATTGATATAACACGCACAAATGGTAACACCTAGCACTCTTCAAAATCGAGGTAATAATAGAACCGAACTAAAATCTCAAAGTATAGCTAGGAATAGTTAAAAATGTGTGCAGCGTAACCTTACAATATAGATATTTATGTCGAGTTTACAAGAAACAAGATGTAAATATCAAAATTGTAGTGATACGATACAAACAAGCTAACTCTTCTAAGGAAGTCCGCGGTGATGAACCATGCCTAACTACAATGACGATCTTGACATGGGTATCAAGATCACAATGGCTACCAATGACGTGAATACGCCTCCGCACACTTTAGACGTTTAACTTACCCAGCCACAAACATGGATGGGTGTAAATGGACATAAAAGTGATAGAAACATTGATTGGTAACACAAAGGTAGTCACCCTTCTTCTGATCAACAAAGTGTCAAAAGAATGTGAAGGAAGCAAATCAAAAAAGATGAAAATGTTGGCTTCACTTTGGCAGAGTTTCACCTCACCCTAAGGCAAGTAAAAACTAGGCGAAAGTAACACATCACACATTTCACAATGAAAATATGGTTCACAACTCAACACTATTTTAGAATGGTCAAAGTGGGCTCCTGGCCAAAGTATATCTTCCTAGGTGGTTCTCTCGTCCTAGGTGCTACAAAGATTATCCACGAGCGGGACGATTTACCCAAAAAGTCACAATGACTAGTTTGGGAGTATCTCGACTTTTCCCCCTTCAAGCACAATGGGCAATAAATGCATCCAATTGTGTACTTAAAAGGGTTACATGTAGGGACAACTTGTAACTCTATCTCACAAAGGATTTACTAGTCAGATAGGTAGTGCGGAGCACTTCCCATTTCATCCACAAGGTTCCCTCTTGCATGGACTACTTTGGGGTTCCTGGAACCACCCCCATTGTTGTAGCTTAAGGCGTTATGCCAAAGGGGTTATGTTCCAGTTGAGCGGAGAGGGACATACCCTTTTCTGAAACCTACAATACAGTGTTTTTAATATGTTGTTCATTTTATCTTTTTAATTAGATGTGGTTTGCTCGAACACCATTTGACAACCTGTATAACAATTGTATTAGTAGTTTTCTGACTTTTGTTTTTGATTCCTCCGTTCTTTGACAAGCGATGGCATTTTGGTCCTGTATGACGATTTTTAGTAGTTTTCCATCAAAAGAGAAGGCATCATTTCTGATTCTCCAGATCATCCAAGGATGCAAGAGAAGAGCATACATGATGTCTTCAAAATCCAAAAAGATATCAAATGGAAAAACACTTTAATTCAACTATGCCAAATTAACCAATTCCAACTCAAATACTCCTAACAACCTCAAAGCATCAAAAGGACTTAAGAATCATTTATGATTCCCAAGATCGCCCCAAGGGACGTGAGGGAAGAGCATATGTGATCCTTATTCCTATAAGTAAACAATGCAAAATATTACCTAATCAAATACAAACATGTAAAAACAACTTGCAAAGACAAATATATGATTAGATAAACCTACAAGAATGTTAGCACATCAACACCTTAATTTAAAAAAAAAAAAAGGACACATGTGCCCTTTTTTAGCGCTGCTTGCGTGAGTTAGGCGTATGCACCACTTAACGTTGTTTCGGATCACAGTGCACCTGCGCCACCCGAGAGGTGTGTGTGCCACGAAAATAGTATATGCACCACTAAAACAATGCATGCGCCACTCTGTGGATTTTTTTGATTTATCAAGCACCTATGCCACCAGAGAGGTGTGTGCGCCACAAAAACAACGTATGCACCACTCGAGAAAAAAAATAGACAAAACAACCATGTTAATGGAAAAAAAAATATATGCGCCACTAAAAACAACATGTGTGCTTTGGTTAGGGGGTGTGCGCCGATCTGAGGTTTCATAATGCAGTGAAGGTATAGTATGAAATGACGTCTACGCCCGGGTTAGTGTACCTACGCACTAGTTAGGTATGTGCGCCGGGGATAGCGTGCATGTGCCAGGGGTCCGAAAATAGAATAACAGGTTTTACCAAAGGTGCCTACGCCACTAAAGAGACGTGTGTGCCACGAAAATCTGCATGCGCCATGAAAACCATGCCTGCACCCCTAAAAGTGTGCCTGCGCCACTGCAACCAAAATACGACAACAAACACAAGAAAACTCACAATATCTCAAATTTTGACAAGTTAGCTTAAGAATGGAAATAACCCATTAAAATTATGGCTATGAACATGAGGTTACACATATCAAATGAGCAAAAATTCCAAGAAAATGGACATTAATTACTACATGTGCATATCAAAAGTTAGCCAAAACAATGAAACTTAAACTAAAATGCCATGGGACTAAGGGTCCCACCGGGCGTGCCAAATGTGTACAAGTATTTCTACAATTTAGCTAAATTTAAAGCAAGAAACTACCACCTAGAAATAGCTTCCTAACCTAGCTAGAAATGAGAAATGTGCACCATCATGATGAAGAAATAAGCAAGTCCTACCCTCAACATTATAACTTTGAAATGATCAAAACATAATGTAAATTAATGAACTCTATTCTCCTTAATTTCCTAATTTAACATTAAAATGAACCTAAGTAGTTCAATGGAAATCAAATTATATTTGCTTGCTTTGATCCTTCAATGGATGCTTGGGTGTGAGGCTTAGCTCTTCAAGAATGGAGGATGGAGGGCTCAAGAATGACAAAAGGCTATTAGTATGAAACTATGTGCTTTCTTTTGTCTCTTGAGAGATTTAGGTGTGAGTGTAGAAGTAGAGGGAGGGTTGTTTATATAGCCCAAAGGATAAAGGATTCAACACATCCTCATGAATGTGGGACTAATGGAGATGTAGAGTTAGTTATGGATAAGGGGGGTTTAGATGGGGTTGAGTTAACTTTAGGAGGGTTTAGTTTGTCCTTTAGTGGCTCATGTGGATAAAGGGGGTGTATTAATTAATCAAGATGATTAATTAATACATGTGCAAGCTTTTATAAGCTTTTAGATGGATTTTAGTGTGATTTGGACCATTAGGAGGGAATTAAACCAATTAAATAGTGATTTATTGATTTAATGAGAAGGGAGGCTAATTAATTAATAATAATTAATTAGACTAGATAGAAGGTGTTGATTAATGAAGGGTCGTTAATTAGGGTATGTGTTGGATAGGCGACTTAATTAATTAGCGTAATGTAATCAATTAACGACAATGGAAGAGAAGATGAGCGCTATTGACAATATGTCGTCAATTTGCGGGAAAGGAGATAATTAGCACAATTTAAGTATTTAAATTGCTCGGGCATAATTATAGGTGTCTACAATGTGCAAAGTCATTATTAGTTCCTAGTATGCTTTAGGAAATTAATGAAATGGACTTTAAGATATTAGGATAATGAATCTAAAATAACTAAGTATAAGGTTAACCATTTTGGGTTTGAAGATTAGTTAAAGAGGAGAAAACACTTAACCAAGTAAGTTAAATTATGGCACCTTCCTAATTGATTTTTTAATTTATCGACCTTAGAAATAAAGTAAGAATATTTAATCATTTAACTAGACTTGGTCCATCAATTATAAAGTTGAAATTATTGGTGAAAATTAATTCAATGCACACTAGGGGTTGACACCCTTGTAACCTTTTAACTTATAACACACAAAAAAAAAAATTAGCCGCAATTTTGGGTCAAGTGTTAAGATTTTAATGTGTTCTAGAACGTCATTTTGCGGGAGTTACATTTGGTATCAGAGCCATGGGTTCAAATCTTGGACCCTTGGGCACACTAGAAAACACGAGACATGAACACTTAACCTAGCACAATTTGTTTTCTTTTAAACCTAGAAAACCACACTGTCTAATAATTATATAATATAGAAAACATAGAAAATTGGAATAGAACCTAGAATGATGAACTAACTCTCACCTTGGTCTGTGTAGGAGGCGCGGACCAGACGAGGGGTTCTTACAAGTAGATATAGATTTTCCACCACCAGATCAGGTTGTAGTGGCCATTCTACCTTAGATTATATAGGCGCTTGGGCGTCAATGTCATTATACACGGAGGGCCCTTATGAGGATGACTTGTTAGACAGGATAGGGAGCCATCAGTTGAGGTTTGGGAATCTCCTATAGAAAGCGAGGAGCATAGGGTAGAGAACTCCCGCATGCAATCAGTTAGGGTAGAGTCACCACATAGGGGACATGGAGACAAGATTTCAAGATACAGGGACAGATCTCAGAGCCCTAGGTAGAGAGAGGAGCATGCAGAGAGACCTAGGGGTCATCAATCGTTAGTTGCAGACCATATCAGGGAGATCCTAAAGCTATGACCATCTCACTATTCTAGAGATATAGGTGGTTTTCAGGCAGAGGCCTGGTTGGTGAGCTTGAGTGGATGCTTCAAGCTCTACCATTGTACTAGCAAAATGAAAGCTCGTGTTACGATCCATCTTTTGAGGGATGGAGCAGGAGTCTAGTGGAGGACCGAGGAGTAGAAGCTCCATGTTGACTCGAGATAGTTACCTAGGAGCTATTTGAGGAGTGGTTTAGGAGCAGGTATTTACCTAGGAGGTTTATTCAGCAGCGAGATAGATGAGTTCCACGACCTCCATTAGGCATCTATGACTATAGCTGAGTATGAGAGTCAATTTCTGGACCTACTCTAGTATGTCGACTATATGCAGGATGAGCAGGTATGGATTCACATGTTCATTAAGGGCCTGAATTTGGATTTGGGTGGTGTGGTGCATATTCACTACCCATAGACATTAGTAGAGGTCGTGGAGAAGGCCTATATTGTAGAGGAGACACGGGGAAGATGTAACGAGACTAGGGACGAGTTCGAGCCACATCCAGCAGATGCAAGATAGGAGGTCGAGTGGGTCAATTCCTCCTCCTTGTTGTGGACAAGTTTTAGTACAATCTTCATTCATGCCACCATAGCAGCCACCTCGGCGGCGGTAGTAGACCCACCCACCTTGCGAGATATCCTCGGAGATTTGATGCAAAAAGTGGGCGAGTATGGGGCCTCCTCCTAGGGTTACCATTAGGACACATGGTTCACCAAGAGCTCGGTGAACATTTCAGGAGCTCATCAGCCAGAGACCTCGGTAGTCCATGCCTTCATCGGGATCCATAGCATAGACCTCTAGAGTACCGGTTGGAGCTGCATCTCACTGAAGAGGACCATGAAGCTGTTATGGCTGTGGTGTTACTAGACATCATTAGAGAGAGTGCCCACAGAACCCTAGTAACAAGGGTAAGACACATATTTTAGGGCTCACTTGTTGTGACATGGGATGGAGCCATTGAATCTATGTAGCGATCCAAGAACCACTAGGATGAGCACCGAGTACCGTGATAAATACGACGAGGCATCATTGGTGGTATTCCTACCTCCATTTTGTTTGATTCTCGCTCTTCGATTCTTTTATTACACCATCCTTCGTATGCAGCGTTGGAGGTTGGTGGTAGTTAGGTAGGGTCTTAGTTAGGACGTTGAGATGGCTTACGGAGTAAAAATTTCTATAGACTCCTTAGTTAAGGAGTGTGTAGGGTAAGTGCAACAGTTGGGGGACAAAAAAGGGGTCATAAGTGGACATCATATTGCAAATAACAACATAATATCAACTTGTAGGGATTATTAGAAATGCATACACTCAAAATTAGAAAAACTTATATCAATATGAATCGTAGAATCCATAATCTAGTTTCTAAACTACTAATTTTTTTAAAAATGGACAAGTTTAGCTATATTAAACACTCAAAATTCAATGACTTGGTATTTTTTTAAAAACGCCTATAAGATTGTAGTCCGTTTGCCCGTGATTTGGATGACCAAAAATTGATATATATTTTTTTCCTTTGGTGAGAAGTTAGATGCTGCTATCTATCTTGGGATAGATTTTATTTTGTATTTTTTTGAGAAATATTTTATTTTTATGATTTTTTCTGTGAAAGTGGTATGAAAAACATAAAGAAAAGAACACTTTCCATTTGCCTACCATAACTTCATCAAAAATATTGAAATCAAAAACATCAAAAAATATTGAAATCAAATATTTTTTTGAACATGTATATAATTTCACCACGGTTGGGATGGTATAAGTTTAATCACATTCGACAAGTGAAATAAAATTTACAATCTTAAACGTAGACATAAACATTCACGGGAAAAAGTGTCTTAAAGACCTACTATTAGTAAAAAAATTCTAAAATGATATTTATCCTATTCTATTCACTTTAAAATCAATATTTATACAAATCTAACAATATCCCCTACACGATGGTACCATTTTAATGACATATTTTTAATTTTCAGCATGGTTCAAGTCCACGGAAGACTAAATTTGATGTTTTGTTGTTTTTGATGTAAAATTAAGGATTTGGTGTCCACTTAATTGTCCCCATCTTGCAGCACTTACCCCGTAGTGGATTTGGGACCCTTCACCACTACCTCGGAGATTCATATCCTTCCTTTGGGTTCATATGGAGTCATCTTGGGCATGGACTAGTTGTCTACACACAGAGCTAGAGTGGACTATTACCATAAGACTATTGCTTGTACAAATGATCTAGGAGTTGAGTTAGTGATAGCGGGAGTTAGGAGGCCCGTTTCCATTCGCACCATCTCCGCTATGCAACTTAAGTGGTGTGTGCAACGAGGTTGTTAGATGTATGTTGTTACAGTTAGTGACAGATATGAGGATGAGTCTAGTGGACCATCCCTTGATGACCATCACATCTTGAGAGAGTTTGTTGATGTTTTTCTAGGGGAGCTACTAGGGTTACCTCCCCCACATGAGATAGATTTTCACATAGATTTGGTTCCGGGATCACAACCTATCTCGCGAGCACCTTATTAGATGACTACCCTTGAGCTCTATGAGCTCAAGTTACAGCTTGAGGGCCTTTTGCAGAAAGGCTTAATCTATCCTAGTGTATCCCCTTGGGGTGCACCAGTGATTTTTGTAAAGAAGAAGGACGGATCTCTACGGTTGTGTATTGATTACTGCCAGAATTTGAACAACAAAGTAACGATCAATAATCATTACCCCCTTCCACACATTGATGATTTATTTGATCAGATGAAGGGGCTATAGTATTCTCCATGATAGATATTAAGTCAGGGTATCATCAGTTGAGGATCACAGAGGAAGATATTCATAAGACCACCTTCTGTACGAGATATGGCCACTACGAGTTCAGATTGGTACCTTTTGGTCTGAGGAATGCCCCCACAGTGCTCATGAGATTGATGAATGGGGTATTTAGGAAATTTTTGGATCGCTTCGTGCTCATCTTCCTTGATGACATTCTGATTTACTCACGTACCCGTGAGGAGCACAAGGAGAACCTTTGCCAATGTTATTCAGTGTCTTTGTGAGAAACATCTTTACGGGAACCTGGAGAAGTGTGTGTTCTTTCAGACATATGTGCAATATTTGGGCCACATCATTTCGGAGAAGGTATCGCAGTTGATCCTTCCAATATTCGAGCTATTATAGATTAGCCAGCACCCACTAGTGTGACTGAGGTGCGCAACTTCATGGGTTTGGCAGGATACTACAGGAGATTTGTTTAGGAATTTTCTCGGATTTTGCACCCCATCACTTCCCTTTAGCAGAAAGGGAAGAATTTTTATGGTGAGATAGATGTGAGCAGGCTTACCACCTCTTCACATATCTTAGCACATCTATTTTCATCTTTGGCCAATAGTATTTCTCTCGTAGCAAAGCTATAGTCTTATCCTTACCAAAGTGTCCAACCAATCCTCCATTATGCAGCTCTTTCACTATATTATCTCTCATAGACCCAACTGGAATACATAGTTGTTGTCCCTTAAATAGATAGCCATCTTGCAAAAGGTACTCATCCTGAACATCACCTGCATCGCTTGAAAATGGTCTACTTAACCTTTCAACAATATTATTTAAATCAGAATTATAAAAGTACAAATCCTTTATGGCTTCAAAACCAACCACCTCATTCTCCATAGTTGTAAATAGAGTCACACACCTACTCTATACATCCGCAACTTGGTTCTGTTTTCTTGATTTATGATTTAGAGAAAAAGTATAACCCTGCAAAAATGATACCCACTTTGCATGCCTACTATTCAAATTCTTTTGTGTTTTTACATACTTCAGGGATATGTGGTCTCAAATAACACAAACTCCTTAGGCACTATGTAATGCCTCTAATGCCTCAGTGCTTGTACAATTACATAAAATTCCACATCATAAGTAGAGTAGTTCTTCCTTAGCTCATTCAATTTCTCACTAAATAAAGCTATTGGATTCCCACCTTGACCTAGGACATCACCAATTCCCACATATCAGGCATCACAATCAACCTTGAACACTTTATCAAAAATTTGTAGTGCCAAAATAGGTGCTTCTTTCACCTTTTTCTACAATAAGTTAAAGCTATCATCAGCTTCCTTTGTCCACAAAATCTCCCTTCCTTTTGTGCAATATGTTATAGGTCTATAATACTCTTATTATTTTTAATAAACTATCTATAAAATGTTGTTAAACCATGAAAGCTTCTTACCTCTGTTATAATTTTTGGAGTAGGCCATTCAATAATTGCCTTTATCTTTTCTGAGTCTTTCTGTACCCCATCTCTTGAAATAATAAAACCCAAAAATACCAATCTCTCTTGCATAAATGTGCACTTCTTCAAATTTTCATAGATATTCTCTTTTATTAACACTTCAAATATCACCCTCAAATGCCTCAGATGTTCTTCTTTAGTTTTACTAAAAATCAAGATATCATCAAAATAAACCACAAAAAACTTACCATTGTACTCCCACAGCACAATGTTCATCAACCTTGTAAAAGTGATAGGTGCATTAGATAACCCGAATGGAATCACCAACCACTCATATAATCCATCCCATGTCTTGAATGTTGTTTTCCACTCATATCCTTCTCTGATCCTAATATGATGGTAACCACTACGAAGATCAATCTTTTTGAAATACCTAGATCAGGAAAGCACATCCATCATATCATCAAGGCAAAGTATAGGAAACCTATACTTGATTGTAACTTTATTGATATATCTTCTATCCATGCACATTCTCCATGTTTCATCCTTATTTTGAGTTAATAAAGTGGGAGTTTCACATGGACTCATGCTCTCCCTTACTACACCCTTTCTCACAAGCTATATCACTTGCTTATTCAATTCTGCATGCAATGTTGGCCTCATCCTTTAAGCTGCTTGATTTGGGAGTGAAGACCCTTGGATCAAATCAATATGGTTCTAAATATATCTTTTGGGTGATAACCCATCTAGTAGCTCATCAGGAATAACATCAAAAAAATATTCTATTAATTATGTTGCCTCTACTAGTATTTGTGCACTTACAGTTCATCCTTATTTGTGACCAACGCATAAAAAACCTAGTTTCCTTTGCCTCCTTCACAAATTATTTTGTAGAAAGAATATTTTCAACCCTTCCCTCTTCCTTAAGAGATAAGAAAGCTATTTTTGTTTCATCCTTTCAAAAAGTGTATGTATTCTTCCCCCCATCATGAATAACTTTTCTATCAAATTGACATGGTCTTCTTAGCAACATATGACATGCATCCATAGGAATAACATCACACCAAATCTCATCCTTATAAATTTTCCTAATAGAAAATTTTATTAAACATCTCTTATCAGCAGTAACTTCATTACCCTTCTTAAACCATGCAATACGGTAAGGGATATGATTCTTCTCACAATGCAGGCCTAGTTTCTCAACCATCTCATTTGAAACCATGTTCTCACAACTACCACCATCAGTAATAACATTACATACCTTTCCTCCTGAAGTGCATCTTGTTCTGAAAATATTTGTACGTATCCATGCATCACCCTTGACCTCCTTTCTTTGAGCAATCATCATCCTTTCGATCATCATATTTTCTCCTACATTTGGTGGAATTTCTAGGTCTTTTCCATCTTCTTCTTGTTTAGATTCAACAAGATTTACTCTTGGAGGATCTCTTGCCTCTTGTCATGTGTATAATAATGTGGGATTTCAAATTCCCTATTCCCTCTTCACCACATCTGTTGTAAACAAATGGTCTTCATAGAGCCTCCCATCCTCTGTCGCTAGCATATCCTCTGTCCCTATGAAATCCTCTACCTCTTTGTTGATATGGGAGATTTTGTCTTGTATATTCTTACTTTTCCACTCCACAAGGTTATTCTCCTCTACCTTGATTAAAACCAACTCATCCGCGAAAGGAAAATGATGCGCCCCTATTCATCCCATGGGATCTCTTAAAATATTGATGGTTTTGTTTTTCTTCAGCCTTTAAAGCTAGTTTATAAGCATATTCCATGCTCTTGATCATGTGCATGATTATCTCATCTTGAATAGAAAAGTGTAATCCATTTACATACCTTGCAACCATTTGTTCCTCAATTTCTTCATGATCTACACAAATGGACAACTTGTAAAACTCATTTGTGTATTCTTACATGGTTTGTAAGTTATGTTTGAGATTCTAAAACCTCATGTAAAGGGTTTTGCATAATCCACAGGGAGAAATTTTTCTTTTAGCTTCTTCTCCATCTTACTCCAGGTCCTAATCCTTTCTTTCCCCTTTCTTGACTTGCTCCTTTTGTAGGTGATCCCACCATAACATAGCATGACCTTTTAATTTTGTGCATGCAAATTTTACCTTCTTTTCCTCTGACATAACCTTCCACTTAAAAAAAATTCCCATGCTAGTCAACCAGTCTATCAGCTCCTTTGGTTTTAGGCTACCTCCATACTTTGAAACATCAATTTTTATCCCATCATTATTTCCTTCTAATGCTCGCAACATCCTTTCTTTAAAAGCTAAGGGTGGTCCTTGTGATTCCTCCTCTTCATAAACTTCTTCTTCATCTGTGTCATCTCTACCTTGATTTCCTCTCTGGGATATAATTGCAGCAAGTGCAACAACTTGCCTATGCATATCCTTCATGTTTCTATTCATCTGGGAAATACCACCTCCTATTCCTCTTCCTACCATTATTTTTTTTTCTACCATGACTCGAACTTGATTTGATACCAGATAATGTAGCCAACTTTAAACACACATTTAATATACTACAAATATTTTGAACTTAAAGAAAATAAATCTCCTTCTTTGTTATTCAATCATGAATTACAATGCTTCATAAATAAGAAAAAAACTCCCAACTCTATTTTCCAATCAAACTCTAACTATCTTTGACTAAATCTACTCTAGGTGGTGAAATTTACTATTTTTAGCAGTTTACTAGAACCTGCTATTCTTAGTAAGTTCACATGTTTATTCGTACGGGAACAAATTTCCACGCATCTTCTACATGCCTAAATTAGAGGAATTTCCAACTTTCTAACCTATTATGCATTCAAGAGACTAAAATTAACTAATTCCCTAAAATAGAAAAAAAACAAACTACAACTTAAATCCTAATTTTCGATCCCCAGATGGCGGAATTTGAGCCCAAAAATGGCTCCAACCGGCAGGGAGGGTTGATCGGTGTGTTCATCTCATCGAAACAAGTGGTTAAAAAAATAGACTCAAACAGACACCCAGATCAAAAGATATGACTATTTCAAGTTTTTGCTAAAAATAGTGCATCAACTAACTTGCAAGCATACACCAGCCCCGTAGGGGTTTTTAGTGAAGCACCAACTCAGCCACCTAAGAAATTTTACCACCTTTTCTTATAGCTATCTTAACAAATGATGGACTTCTTTGCACTTGTTGCTTTTAATTTAGCAATGAGTTCCTCCATAAATTCAAGGTTCATGTAATACTTATTTGATTCCATCCATAAATGAATATAAGGCTCAAAAAATATGTTACTTATTTGGTTTAGATGGGCCCTTACATGAACATTAGGATCCCATTTTCTTAGGATATCATAATGAAGATTAGCATAAGGCCTATGTTACCTTACAAAATTATGAATAGATGACAATTTAAAAAACATGTACCTACTAATATTAAAAGGAAGAGGAGGCCATGGCCTTTGATTTATGTTCTTGCACCAACACCCTATTCCATTCTTTTATTGATGAGCCACTTCTATGGTTTCTAATCTCTTAGGCATGTATCTGGGTAGTTAGTAAGGAGGGGTTAGAACACCCTTTATTATGATCACAATGAAACCTTGATAATACCAATAAGCCCCGACCATTTTGATAGACTCTCTTAGTTTGGGAAGGATTATAGGCCTTCCTACTCCATAGATGGCATAATAGAAATTGGGATAGAATATGTCACAAATATCTAGGAAATATTAGGCTCATGGTTATAGATATATAGTTTAGAAAAACTAACATGTATTGAGATAGGTAATGTAGGTACCCAAATTGGAAACATGGACCAAAAGATAAGTAAGCACAGAATAAGTCTATCATATATGAAAACAAGTTGAAATTCTTACCCGCAGTTTCCATATTCTAACACAATCCAAAGCTAAATTCCAATAACTCACCAAATTTAGGTCTTTTTCCTTTCATGATCATGTTTAACAAGAGAACCCAAGCTTGGTTCCCATGATCATATTTTTCCTCCTCATAGATCATGTTTAGCAAAACCATAGCTACCATTTTGAAATAGCCATGGTGAAGATATTATCCTTGATTTCATGTGCTCGTGAAGAAGATGGAGAAAAATCCTCTACTTTTTATGCCATTGTGCTTCACCTTTTCTTCTAAACCAACAAACATGTTTAATTTCAAACTATATCCATGTTTCCTTCCACAAATTTATAAAACAAGTTTCCTTCTTTTAGACAATGGGTGTGCAGATGTAAGTTCAAAAAATAGCCTTTTCAAATGGAGATGTGATTTAACCCATATTTGTCTCAAAGTCTTTTCTAGTTATAACTTGTAGTGTCTCATACCATTTTCCTAATCGATAAAACCTAGTTTGAAGGTTTTTTATCTCTTTCTAGATAGCTTCGTAGTCATTCTTACGAAATAAAATAAAACAAGGTTTGTAGGTGTGTCCTAGCTGATAACTATTATCACCAAATCACATCACCCCTCTATTTATAAAAGTGCATATACTTGAACTCACGGTGTGATTGGATAACATGGGTACTATCTCCAAGTTGTGGGACTTGGTACTTGAGATAGACCTCCGGAGAAAGCAATGGTTCTTACTCCTAAACTACCCGCCACAATCTACTCTAATGCGGGAAACTAACTATTCTAATCTAAACTTCCAAGGGACCAGGAGAGAGAATGCATAAAATGAAATCCTACACTAAAGCGGTGATACACATAAAAGGAGGGTGTGAGAGTAGTCTCCAAATGTGTGAAATACGAGAGGCAAAGTGCACACTAGAAGAGGTGATGACAGTTCTCCATAATCTAGCAAAATGCATTCTACAACGATATTCAAAGCATACAAAATGATAATGGATCCCTGCAAGAACATAATAATAGACACGATATTCTTGTAGAAAGATTAAAGGGCGAAGAAGAATGCAAGAAAACACAAAGAGGGGAAGATACATCCACAAACCGATATTTTATTGCTTCATGATATGCACCTATTCAATCTACTACAAGATAAGGGCCTGGATCACCATGCAAGGAGTCCACTACAGGGCCTATAGCACATTGTCTTCACAAAGCAATTTTGTGAGCTTTGCTATCTGAAAAACTCCCACTTTACAATGAGCCCAACACTCCAATTTATAGAAAAAGAGAAGGGAAAGAGAAGGGAAAATGGAAATCCCGAAATCGGTCCTTCAACGACCTGTAAGAGGCATTAAATGGAGTAAAATGATTATATATTACTTGCAAAAGGCTCCCCATACTACCCAGTGCTGCAGCAGAGAAAGAATGATGACCATGCCTCTTAATTGCACTCCCAACCACCAAATAAAACACTGTCATGAACCCCAGCCACGTTTTCTTAAAAATATCGATCAATTTCTAATCAAATCTGGAATTTCTTGATTTACTGTATGTTGGGCTCGGAGCCATGATTCCAACCATTACCAATTTTGTGTGATTTCGTTGAGAAATGCAAAAGTTATGGCCTTCGAGTGCGGGTAGCTATTTTGGAGTCTCAGGGCGTTTTCTATCATTTGACGGAATGAGCATTAACCGACCGCTTGGAGCCGAATATGTTTCTTTTATTTAAATGAGCATTAAATGACTAGAGCATTAACCGGATCCGAATATGTTTCACATGCAATAATGTGCTCGTTCGAAAAGTCCAATTTTGTGAAAATCGGAGCTCGAGTCAAAAGTTATGGCGTTTGAAGTTTCACGGGTCAAGCGTTGACTTTTCTTCTTTGCCTTTGGCCACTTCAGATTTTCGCGTCCCTCACATCCCGTGCGTACCTCATCCCAACTATCATGGAAAAAATCTCTTCCTTTGGCGATTCGGGCTTCCTTGTTCCTGTTTGAGGTGAAGACACGTGGCGAGATTTCATTCGCTCTCGGCTCTTTCAGCTTTTCGCGTCCCCACGTACTTTTGGCTCCATGTCCCAAATTGCCTCGGTCAAAAGTCTCTTGTTTCGCCAAATCATCCGGTTCGCGTCCTCCACGTACTTTTGGCCCGGATGTCCCAAACTGTCTGGGACAAATATCTCCGAACATTCGAAATGGTGACATGTGCCAAACCAAGCCATTTGCGTCCTCACGCGTACTTTGCGCACTTTTGTCGGCTGTCCCAAACCGTGCGAAACAAGACTTAGAAATTTTTTTCCTTTTCTTTCAGCCCGATTCAAATTTTGCGCCTGCGCGTCATTTTGTCCTCAATGCTCAATCGCTCTACTATACATTTTTTAAACCGGCGATTCGCGCCCGACGTTCCAACTATCCCAACCTTGCTGCGTAGACTAGGACTTGGCCGATTTTTCTTCATTTTTTCGGCACCAAGCTTGGATTTTGCAAAAATTTTTTTACCTTTTCTAACTCGTTGGGTTTTCTTCTTGGATGGGAGAGTTTAGAAGGAAGTCGAGGGCCCTAAAACATGATTTCGGGCTGCAATCAATCTATTTGCTTAGGACCGAAGAACTTGATGCATGTTATCAAAATTACCTTGAGGGGTGAATTTTGGATAACAATAACTTTGGATAGTGTTAAAATCATGATACGAGTTTTAATACCTCCTTTTGATTTTTTGTGCCCCATCCCTATTTCACCTCGTCGGTGAAAGTGTGGTTCCCTTCACAAAGTCACTTTCTTGCTAACTAGCACCCCTGCCTTGGCACCAAGGTAAGAAAATTATCTATAAGCTATTGGCTCACATATCGTCTTCAAGTAATCCGATAAAACAATAATATTATAAAGATTATCAAGGTCTTAGGAGGGATTTACAAAACTTATAAATAAAATTAATCCTACTATAAGCATATTTAATTAAAAGGCAAAATAATAATAATGGTTATTTACAATAAAAGAATAAAATAACATGAAGCAAATAAAATATATATATGTATATCAAATAAAGAAAGAAATATTTGATTTTAAAAATGGAAGAAATAAAAGAGAAAAAAAAAAAAGAAAAGGGGGGATTTTTTTTGGTTGGTGGTGGAGTCTTGGCATGTGGGGAGGGGGAAATGGGCAGCTTTTGTTAGAGCATGGGCCTCCATTAAGCATGAGGATTGAGGACGTCTGCTAGAAGTTATAGCTTTAACTACCCAAGGCGTGTGGGCTCTATGACAAGCGTATGAGCATCCTAAAAGACCTTCAGACTTGTTATCTTCCTTGCATAATAATACAAGCACTTTGTTTAAGCACCATAGGCATTGACCACGTAGAAACCCAAGTTAACATTGCAAATTTAGCGGTAATTGGATAGTTGTAGCGAGTGTAGAGTTTTATACTCTCACAATTAAATAAATAGAACGTGGTGTGGAATTGTGATAAATGGGGCTCTGTTATAGGCATCCTAAAATTTGTATCAATGTGGGTTAAATCAACCTTGCACGTGGAGATAAACCGATAATCTCAATATCTCCTCACTTTACTATACAAATTGATTGATTTGGATCTGTATCTGCATTTGAAGCGGTTTCAATTGTCTTGGAAAGGAAACTACTACCTAACTCTATGTTTTTTGTTGTATGCAAAAGAAGAAAAAAAGGATTGGGGTTTAGGGGCACTTCATTCAGGAATGACATCTAGTTGTGTTGATTTTTGCTTCTTATACTTTTTTACACTGTATACGTAACATTGTAACCTGGGCAACACCATTCTCAAGGTAGACAACAACTACCACTTGTTTTTCCTTCCTTTTACCTTTTATCCTGAGTAGTTGTTGTATAGATCAAGACATTGAAAGTGCCTTTCCTGCTATCCCACATATGTCTCTGTAAGATTTTATCTCTTTCACCCTTCCTCCTCGTGGAACCCTCTGTTTGTTCTTTCTTAGCCTTCTCCTTTGGGCACTCAGTTTAACTTGGTGAGACCGAGTTTGGTATCATTAGAGCTAAGTTTGGGAGCATTAGAACTGAGCGTGGCAACGTTAGAACTGAGAGTGGAAGTGTGGGAATAGCACTTTGCCTTCCATCAAAACAACTAGATATATATATATATATATATAATGTAGTGTCGATACAATCGATAGAAAAGTATGCAAACAGTAGAAGCAAGTGCAAAGGCACATGATCGAGTTAGAAAAAGGCGTTAAAGAGATATGGTCTTTTGAAATGTATTGATGACTGTTTATACATAAAATGTATTCATTAAAGAGGCCTTTTATTGAAATAAATGTGTGTGGATAGTGGAGTTGGAAATGTATGCAAAAGTTTTAAAAACCTTTAAGCAAATGCAAGTGTGTGTTTAAACATTGATGTACCTCAAATGAACCCTTTTGATCTATGTAAATAAGAGTTTAAGAACAATATGTAATTTTTAATGAAAAAAAAGGGGGATGCCTCTAGCAAGCATGTTAACAAGTTCATAAAATGTCAGAGGATTGTTGATCTTAGTGGTTGTTGGGAAGCAAGGAAAGACACTAAAACCATTCGATCATATGCCTCAAAGAGACATACTCTCATGGATTGTGTTGGTGGAAAGACATGCACAAAGTGGAGTTTTGAAAATAAATTGGAATCCTGCAAATCAAAATGCAACTAGTAAGTGTAACACCAAACTCTACAATGGTGCATGTTAGTATTTCAAGGAATGGTCTCCCTTACCTTCATCTTTCATAATTTTTCAGATTTTTGGTTCTTCATTTGCAATATAATGGAAATATTAAATCCTTATATTATTATAACAATTGAATATTTTAACCAAACTTCTCGTACAAAACAATAAAACTCCACCTTTTGATTCACGTAACCGATTTTCACTTTGAGCATCAACTGTGCTTGCTACCACAACCTTAGACGTTGTTAAACCTAGGGTATCAGAACTAGGTGCTCGTGTCAACTAGTACTGGAGAGAGTTAGAGGATTCCTTAACTAAAACAACCCTTTTTTTCTACTTTGTAATGTTAAAAAACATGATATTCACAGACTCGTAAAATAACCTTCTGAATCCCGAAAAAGAGATTTCAAGTTTCATCGGTGTTCCTTGTTATGTAGGGAGTCGCATCAAGCCTTAGATTGACCCCGATCAACCGTTCGTGCTCTTTTCGCTGCCCCTCTAGGAGCCCTACTACCCCATTTTGCAGTTTTAGGGAGATGTTAAAAGTTAAATATTGGGTTTCATTTCGGCTTGTTGTTTGGACCCTGAGCAAGGAAATGTTTATCCACCTGACAAACCTCTAGTATTTTTACTAGAAAATTTCTTGTAACCTTCAGTTTGGGTAAAAACACATTTCTAGATAGTTTGGAAAAAGGATTTTGTAGGCCTCCAGTTGTTGTTTGACTAGGTCAAATTGGATCAATTACGACTTGTGGCTCCAGAAAACAAGTCATTGTTTGTAACCCGTTTACCAATTCTTAGTTCCATTGACTCCTGTGAATTTTTTTAAATATAGGATAGCATGTAGAATTTTTTTGTTGAGATTTCATCCATTGGAAGTCAATTTTTGGATGTATTTTATTAGCCCTCAAGCTAAAATTGGTTGTTTTTGCAACTAGTCCAATTATGACCGATAACCCCAAAAAGTAGCCACCATTTGCAAACCGTGCGCTAGATCTATATTTCTTCAGTTCCTGTGAACTATTGGTATATAGGAGGACACATTGGAATTTTTCCCACCGAAAGATAGTTTTTGAATGTGGTTTCTTAGCCTCTGAGCCAAAATTGGACGTTTTTACAACTAGTAGGAAAATGTAAAAGAAGACCGTAGGACCCTAATCAAGTTAGCAAACCATGGCAAAAAATTATTGACAATTATAAATAATTGTATGAAACTTTATCTTGTGGCTTGTTGCATGAAATTTGACTTTTGGAAAAATAGTGTTTCTCTCTTCTCTATCATTTTCTCTCTCCTCCCTAAATTAAGAAATGAAGTGCAATGAAATTATTATATATTCCTAACCATCTCTAATGGTGTATGAATTATTCTGATTATGTAAATGAAAACTAGAAATCTTAATTATGTTAGATTTAGGTGGATGACATGCCAACATTTATGCTAACCATGCGGTGGTTGTATGTACTGAGACATGGAGGAAGTGAAGTGTCACTAAATATATTATTTTCATGCTATTTGAAACATTGAAATTGTAGAAACTAAACCAACATTTTTTTGATGTATTAAAATGTTTACCATTTATTTAACATGTATGATTTGTAGACATTTAGGGGTGTTTGGAGAAATGTGCATCTAACCATGGGTGTCACATTGACTCAGAATTATGTATAGTAAAAGTTGGATATATATGCTAAATAAAATTGAATTTGACATCTTATAGTGCATTTTTAATGTGAAATTGATGATTAAATCTCTGGTGTGTTGTTTTATTTACCTTGAAAATGTAGGAAAGAAATATAAATAAAATAATCAACCTTAGTATAAAACCCTCGCATGACTACCCTTCTCATGTGATCCTTCATAATGTAGAAAAATAAAACCTTAGGGTGAACCTATATCATTATACTCGATGACACCTTATAGCTTAAGGAAATGAGATCCCAAGTTTGAGATTATCATCATAACATGTATGCTTAGTGACATGGTCATGAACCCGACAGTTAGGAATGGTAATAGTTAAACTTTGTCTAGATTATGAGGCTTCCTCTTAGAATTGGTATTTGTGTGTGTAGCAAGGAGAATTTTTATCTTAAGTTAGTACTCCATGGGAACCTAACTTTAAACATAATTCAAAACCCTCTTAGACTGGTACATGTGTAGACTGAAGGGATTAGGTGGAAAATATCTTCATCTACCCTTTGAAAGTCATATTTAGGAGTTGGGGTTATAAATGAATTCCATACCCAATTTCAATCATCATTTGGATTTTATGATACAATAGTAAGAGTTAATTTTTGAACTTAACTTTTTTAATTTATGAATAGTTTGTGAAAAGGTAACCAGGAGATGATGTTCTGGGAGAAACATGAAATTTAAATCTTTCATGTAACGTGTTTAATCCATCTTGTGGTGAGAAATGGAATCCATGTCGTGTAAAATTTAATGTGAATCTTAACCTTTTAAATGAAGGACTATTCCCTCTTGTTATCCCATTTGTCCTATTGTGTAATGAATGTATGATGTGAAACCATGTAATCATGTTCTTAGAGACGAACCCCTAGGACAAGGACTAGTAGTCTCATGAGCATACCAAATACCCTATTAACAAACAAGTTAAACAAGTAATTACAACAATGTATATGATCCAAATTCAATGAAAAACACCTTAAGTTAAATGTTAAAAGATATAAAGAAAATTTAGAAAAAGGAAAAAGAATGTATGTTCATGTATCAAGTACTCTCCAATCCATTAAGATTGATTATTGAAACATGGTTGTAATAAATAAATAGTCATGAAAGTGTCATGTCGTGGGAAGGTCCTATCTATAATTTTGTAATGTGGTTGGATTGTTGTTGTGCTTCATCATTTTTGGAAATGTGATCATTGTTTGTTCCTTATCATTGGGAAATGTAGTTATGATTTGCATCATGTGTATCGTGTGGTTTTTTGTCTTCTTGTTGGGGTGAGGTTTCATCATTGTTTATTAGAGGAATAAGGTGTAGCTAGTGAAAGGAAGAATAAGGGAGAAGTGTGTGTTGTTTTGGAGGAAACAAGGGGATTTGTGGCTAGTCTTAGTGGAGGTATAAGAGTGTGTTATGTTGTATGGGAAAGGGGGCCTATCAAAGTTGATGTGTGTGTGATTTGGAGGAACAAAAGGCTAGCCACGATCCCTTCTTAGAGGGATAAGAGGTAGTTACAATGATAACATCTCCCCCTATGTAAACCTCTTAGGTAGAATTGGTTATGTGTGTCGTCTTCCCTTGTGAAGCCAATCAATTCTCACCTTGTGATGCATCTTGGTCCATGCTTGGTATAAATGTCTTGTGTGATGTTGAAGTACCCAAATCATTCCCATGTGGTGTCATGTATACAACAATGTAAGTCAAGAAGAAAATCATTCCAGTATTTTTATTGTTGTGTTTGTGTGTCAAATTTGTCGGTGTTATACAACTGATTTGTGTGTCATTAAGATCATTAATGATCAAGCGATACTTATGGATTGTAATGGGATGACTTGGCTTTCTAATTTGATATTTTATTCTACATTACGTTTTAATGGTGTGACACTTGTCCATAATAGATGTTAGCATCCTATGTAATTTTCCTAATCTAAGTTTGTCTTTACAAATATTCCAATGTGTAACACATGACATTCATCAGGGTGTTCCTATTTGTATAACTCTTGACAAACATCAGTGTAGTCATTTACGTAATTTCATTGAAATATTGGCATGTGTGCCATTCTTATAAGAACGTGCAGAACTAATACATGCATTTTGCATCCATCAGGGTGTTATTTCAATCCATTAACATATGCTATCAAATTTAAAGATCATGTGTAACTGTTATTTATGACCGATGAAAGACACTTAGAAAGTATCGGTGTAAATGCTTTAGGAGAAACTTAGAACTCCAATTGTAACTCACAACTTCTATAGAACCGATCATTGCCACTTGTAATGAATTGGCATATTATGAGTCTGTGAATGCAAGTCTTCTGTAAATTAAAGTTGATGTTCTATTTATAAGGTATACTCAAGACATATACATGTCCTTACACGTTTCTTCAACTTACTTAGGCTTTGAATAATCCAACACTCCATCATTCTTGCACATCATAAACATTATCACATACCCATAAAATGCAAGGAATGCATGTGGTATGGCCTTTATTTCCCGTTCTTCCGTAATTAGAAATTTAGATGCCCTACCCCTACCATATAGTTATGGGTGAGCCATATAACGTCGGTGCCTCCATATATCGAACTATAACAAAGAGAAGGCACGTATAAAACCCAACCCATATATTGGTTCACCTTGTTGACGTCTTGGGCCCCATATCTAGATTCAATTTGTGCCCTCTAATGTCCGTTTAGCTTGGGGCGGTATCTACTATCTCTATGAGGATATTTCCTAAGATGACTTTATTGATAAAGCAATACATAAGTTTAATAAACAAGTCCCTATACATTTCCCAAACATGCATATTTGAAAAGATATTCATCTTGTATCTTGTGAATTGTTACCATGAGTATTTTAGGTTTTCTTTGGACTTCCTATCTCAGATTTTATTTAACTTAACATCCATCTTTCCTAAGATAATTTTCTTAAAGTTTCAAGTGGGTCCCTACGTTTGTTGAAAAGTAAGGGCATGTTATGGCCATAAAATGATCAACTTTTGAGGGCTATAAATTAAAAAACTACACAAAAAGAGGCTAAAGCTCAATCCATGGAGTAAATGGAACCCTGGTAAAAAATGAAGACAAAAGGAAAGGAAAAATATAATACGTAAGATCTAAAAACTCAATCACGGTGGAAATTGATCCCAAATTTTTAGCTTGGTTTCGACCTAGATTTTGTGAAGATGAAAGTTGTAAGGAACAAAGTGTGCACAATTTCACTTGAGATATGGGAACAAATATGGCCTATGGATATCCTAGCAATAAAATCATTGGCCCGCCACATGCTCCCATACATGCATAGGTGGGCCCCATCGAATGTGGTATACACACATTTCAGAAACATCAAAATAAATACAAATGAAATCAAGTGGTAGCATATGACAGGTGCTAGATGGATTGGTAGGCATGTGCACTTGTATGTGAGAGGTCATGGGTTCAAATCACATATTTTTTGTGGTATACACACTATGTGTATACCACAAAACCAAATAAAAAAATATAACTATTGGGTTTTGTGTATACCACAGTGGGTCCCACCTGCGCATGGATGGGATAGGCATGTATGGGGGCATGCGGTGGGGCCCAATGATTTTTCACTAGGATAGCTAGCTCCACAATATGTACCTTCTGAAGAGAGACAATGGTTCACCTAGAAATTAGTGTGAAAAGCACAAATGATGAACCAAAAAAATAAGGCCTTAAGAGATGGTGAAGCTTCCATACATGCCACACTCTCGCATGATCAACATAGGTTATGAAGATATCATGCAGGAGTAACTTTAGATGAACATCATTCAAGGACTCAAGGATATAGGATTTGATCTCAAAGTTGAACAACTATTACAAGGGGTTTAATTGTGAGATTTGGAGGAGGAACTCCTAATGAAAACTAACAAGAAATGGGTCTTAGACACTACCCCATTCAAACTAGTGCATAGATCACCATCGTAAGGGGAACCATTGCTTCCAAAGTGAGGAGTTAGCACACACATAAGGGATTAATTTTTACAAAAAGAGATAGTGCAAAAATCCCCCACACAAGTAGAGAAAATAGATGCGCATGAAAGAGATGAATGTACACATAAGATCAAAAAGCCAATGTGAAAAAAAAAAAAAGAATGAACTTGGATGCTCCAAAATATGCCACACACCAAATACGTACACCCTCTCCTCATCCATCTCCAAAATACTTAAGTACTCCTCCAAAGCATGACATACAAGAATAAATGTATGCACAACTTACACTATCCATAAATCCCATTGTGTAACTACTCCCAAAGCGTAGTTTAACATCTATGTAATCCAGAAACATAGGGAAGTAACACTACTAGGAATAAAAACATAATTAATAAAAAGAATATACAAGGGGGGAAAGCACAACAATATGAGGAAGAAATAAAGAGCAAGAAGTAAGAGGTAGAGCAACAAAATGTAGCAACTACATGGGTGGAGGCTTAGAAATCTAGTGAAGAAAAGAACCGTGAAGAAGAACGGAAAAGGAAAGAAGAGGATAAGCCTAAAAAATAACAAGAATCCAAGGCCAAGGTAAAGGCAAAATAAAAATCAAAGAAATAGGAAGAGGCCAAAACAAAAGAAGAATAGAAGAAGAAATAAGAAGGAAACAAGAGAAGAAAAGAAAAAGAGAGAAGAAGAAAACAAGAGAGAAGAAGATGGGAATAAATCATAAGAGAGAAAGAGGAAAGAAGAAGAAGAAAACAAAAAAGAGGAAGAGAGAAAATATAAAAAGAAAACAAAAACATAATAGAAGTTAAAACGGTTGCAAGGGACAAGGAAGAACAAGAGTAGAAGGTCAAGGATGCACATAGCATTGTGGAAGCAATTGTGATAGCAGAGTCATAAGAACAAAAGGTCATGGAAAAGGAAACACCACAATCCAGTGCAAAGGAAGAAAAAAACAACAAAAAGTAGAATCAGAGCATGCATAATCAAGTACTTCACAACTACTTCTAGTAAGTGTTATAGAATATAGAACATCAAGTTTTGAACAATCATATTTAGAAGAAAATGAGGAAGGGGACACGTAAACATTTTAGTGGGCATTGTAATCAATTGTGCCAACATGGATATGTAATTTGGTCCTCCCCTCATCACATGTTTGCATGGTATCCCCCCAAATTGCATAGACAGTGCACAAGCTACCACTTCTCAAGAATTAGTGAGCATCAATGAAGTGTATTTGGAGAAGTTGTCATTGCAAACATAGATTGAAGGTATTCTTACATTGCATGTGAATGTTGGATTAGACACACTTCAAAGGGAATATATAAAGTGTGAATCTCATAGCATAAGTGGCCCAAACCAATAAGGAGATGAAGCATGTATGGATCCTCTTGAAATAATATAACAAGATGTTGTAATAGGCAAAATCTGCAACTAAAGAAACTAACTTTTGAATTGTTGGATTGGAACACTTGGCTGCATAACACAATGTATGATAAAAAAACAAATATAGATATGAGAAAGATAATGCAAGGTAAAATGTTGACTGGATCTAATGATGAAGAGATGGAAAAGGTGTTACAAATGTCCTTGCAAACTAGAGACAATGTTGGTAATAGACTATGATATTGGGAGAATAATACACCATCCAACACATTTACTAGAGTTAAAGGTAAAAAATGTAGGATTGATTTGAAACAATGCAACATGACATCCATAGTGGCATCACTCTCCATGGGAAAGCTATAGATAATGCAAGAAAATATGTTTTGCATAAATTCACACAAGAATTATCACAGTTGCATATTTACTTTGGCAAAGTGAATGAGGTACTCGTAGACTAGAACATATAAAAGGGGGACTTGGAAACATTTCTCCCCATAACAAAAATAATGATGAGTACCCCATGGTATGTCCTACCACATATTTGTTTGTGCATACTCTAATTATCTCTCTTAATGTAGCCACCACCTTTCACTCCACGTAGTCAGCCATAACAACCTAAGCAGCCCAAATTGTATCCATAAGGACAATGAGTAACTAATTTTTTGATAGGTAATATAATTTTTTTGAAGTATAAGTGTGATATTTTGATTGGTATTTATAAGCACGCCTACATAAATTGAAAACCCATAAGGGAGGTCTATGAGGTATTTTCTACATATTAAAAACCCAAAAGTGCAATCTATTGGAAAGACTACTTAATTGAAAACCCAAAATGGGAGTTAATTAGTGCGCGGAGGATGAAAACTAGTAAACAAAGTCCTTTGTGCCAACCGCGAGTAGAGTATCACAATGCGTAGTGTAATCAATATTTAACACAGTTTATAAATAAAATCAAAAGAAACTTTCTAGATAATCAAAGAAACATTTTTGTTGGGATGAGATAACTATTTACTTATGGTAAAGTGTTATAATGTAAAAAGGGGGACATGAATATATTTTGCATGATTGTGCAATCCCATTGTAATGCATAATTTTGATTATAGAAATGATAGAAGATATAGGGATTTCGTAGATATATAGAGAATGTGAAGATCCTCCTTTTGTACGAGAAGAAGATAAAGGGACTGATAATTCAATATTCACCTCATGATGTATAAAATTATGTAAACATTATGCGCATGAGGTTGATTTTGGTTCCTAATGGAAATCTATCTTAATTCCTTCCATTTTGAATAATTTTTGTGTTTGATTGAGTATTAATTGTTCATGTTTGTTTCATGCATTTTCCCATTCATTGTCTCTCCCCTCCTTGAATTATGTCCCTCAAGTAGTTATTGTGTAAGTTTGAATTAAGCCCTAGTTATTCTTATGTGTATTGTTTAAATGAATTGAATATGAATTAATCTAGACTACAACCTATTGAAATCCCTAATGTCACGACCTAGGGACCTATGCCAACAACTTTACATTACACAAGAAAAATTTACCATATTTTAATGTCTATATTTGCCCCCACTTTAAGTGTGTGATTGAAAGTTGCATGCTTAAAGGAAAATCACATCTGAATGTGCACACACACTTTACCTTCATTGAAAGGGATTCTCGATGTGTTGGTGTTGGCATGCTCCATGATGAAACCTACAACAAAAATTATAATCAATTTCTATGATATAATCTAAACTTTAACTCAAAAATATATCTTATAACTTTGAATATTACAAAAATGTATGTAAAGGATATGTAAAACATGGAAGGAATATGCATGTTCATTTTGTGGAGGGAGGAACTCCCATTTCTTTTATGGCTCGGAGACTTAAAATTTTCTTTTGGAGATTTTTGGGGATTGGGTTAATCAATCCCTAATGTTGTCGCATAGGAGATAGTAGATAAGAGGAAGGATTTAGACTATGAATAACACATGTGCTTCAACACCTTCCTTATTTGTGAATTTAGTGAGAGATGAGGAAAGAGTAGTCTATGAAGCCTTTAGTTTTACTTTGACACTTTTCATATTTGTGAATCTAGTGAGAGAAGAGGAAAGACCAGTCTATGAAACTCTTAGCTTTTGTTTGAAACTTTCCACTAAACCCACAAATGACACCGTTGTAGACGAATCTAGGCCTAATTTGTTATGAACTTGAAAAATCAGAGCTTGTAAGGAATGGAAATTTCTATGCCCCTATAATTTCCTACCATGATTGAATTAATCATATAGAATTTTGAAACTTTTAAGGGGAGAAGGAGGTCCATACCCCCAAGCCATGTTTTTTAAATGCATCTTAATAGTGTCATGGAGAAGGAATGAAGTACTCATACCCCATGTAACTTTCCCTAAATCATATCATCTATATATATAATTGTATTTGAATCATGTAAATATCTTATAAAATATATAGAAATTGAAACATTAAGTAAATATTTCCCCTTTCTATGAATGTATGAAATGGTCAAGACTATACCATGGTCTTGATTGTGTTTTATGGCTTCAACCATGTTTGAATTCTACCACATTTCAATATTTTTCACATTTTCTAAGGATTTGAGCCCTATGAAAATTTGTTATTGCATTATGTAATTTGTATGAATCTATAAAAACATCTTAATGAATGCCCCCTCTTTTAAGGCACATGCAATAAAACATTTGACAACGTAGATCAAAAGAACTTATGTGTACCATTGTTCCATATGTTTGATAATATGTGTAGGATCACATATAATGTTTTGATGGTACACAATTTTGATACATGTACCTACAAAAGGGTCTGCATGGTGGAAAATATTATGTGGAGAAAAATTAACATGCAACAAGCAACAGATAATAATACATGTGTTGAAATACTAGTAACAACAAATAAAAATAAAATCATGTCCTACTCCATAGTAAAACAAGTATAGAAATAATATAGTAAACATATCAAAATCCATAATAAAAATAGTAGTACAATCATCATAGTATAAGCCAAGTGTATTGTAAGCTAGCAAGAGTAGAATAATAGAAACAAGTGATGGGTGTCATTATTCCCTTCATTTAATCAACTCTTTGTTGATGTCATATTCAAACCAGGGTGGTGTCTGAAGCTATATGCAACAAGAAATCTTAGTGATCTAGTAATTGACTGTAGGTATTTGTTTCTTTTTATATTTTCTGGGGGATTTTCTCAATGTCTTGAGGATTCCTTGGCTAAAACCTTATTGAAATCAAACTATGAAAACTTGTTGGAAGTAAACACTCTCTGCAGAAATAGATTGCTGGAAATAAACACACATTTACAGAATGGAATAGATTGTTGTAAGTAAACACACGTTACAGAAATAAACACACTTGCTTTGTAAATAAACACATGATTTGAGAATGCTGAAAGTTGATTGCAAAGAAAGAAGAATCTAATCTAGAACACTACGCTAGAACAAGTATACGAAATTTTTAACTTGAGTAATCAAAAGCATTTACATAATTAATAGATTTATACTATTTGTTACGAAAATATAAATACCAATAAAACGAAGATCCTGGTTCTTAGGCCCTTTCTCCCCATTGAAACAGGATTTGAAAACTTAATATAATCTCAAAATCAGAATGGCTACTTTATTGATAAAATGTTCTGCATTACAAAAATGTATTGTCTCTTTTTATATCTGTGCCTTTATCTATGTATACATATATATCTCTATATATATCTATCTATCGACATGTGCATTTACAGACCATAGATGTCATACTTGATTTAGATAGAACCGAATCATGCCCAAAATAGATGTTGAATTGGATCATGGTTGGATGTCTTGTGTGTATGATAGTTACCCTAGATCTGCGATGAGTATGAAGAATCAAAAATCTTCCAATCTGCTCCTAATTGAAAGGATAATTGATTTCTAAATCACCGGATGTTGTTGGAATAAATAAATTCTCATCGGTTCGAATTTTAAATAATTTTGGAACTAAAGGAAATTGTTCCGATATAATATGAGGGTTCCAGAGCTACATGCAGGAGTTCCAGAACTAAGTCTGAAAGTTCCAGAACTAAGAGATAGAGATCGTAACTATGTAATGGAGTTCCCAAACTAAGTCTCGAATTTCGGAGCCTAAGCCATATTGAAACCAAAGCTTCCAAAACATGTTGACCGCTTCATACTTTGTTCTTTCAATTGATTGTGACCTATTTTATTACAAAATCAATTTGCAAAGCTCTTTGTTATAAATTACAGAGTTTTTAAACGTTAGATTTACAATCAACAAAAGATGGACAATTACATCCTAACTTATATTAGATCAAACAAAAGTCACAAAATGCAATCAATCTTGATAAAATGAGAGTAAAATAAGATCATTTATTGTACATTAACGAGACATATTCTAGCCTCATCAACAAGAGTGTACATTCAAGTAAGAAAGAGTGTGTATAAGCATAGTCATATGAAGGCATGGATCCACAAACATTGGACATCCACCATGTCACAAAATAATCACAGTAGGAGGAATAATGTGCCATAGTCAAAGAAATAAGTGCATACACGCAAAATAAGCATGAAGCCACAAACATAGAATGCACATGGTATCACAAGACAAGCAAGGCCCTTAGACCATTCAAATAAAATAATCATAACATCGTAATCTAATAATATCATCAATTGAATCCACATAGTAAGAAGTTAAGGAATGAAATTGCATAACTAGGTAATGACAACAACATATGAATCAAGTGTATAAAACAATAATAATAAAAACATATATAGAAAGATAAGTTATCGATGCATAAGACACGTGTGTTAGTCTAGTTGATCTAATAGGTAGCAATAAATATTATGCATGTAATCAAGCATGATGAAGAAGGTGTAAACTAACATATAATGAAACAAAAGCACTTGTATATCATGGAGGGATGTCCGAAGAGAGTAGTGTAAGGAACTAGAATGACTCCTATAATCATGTAACAATATGTGAATGTCTTACATCAAGCTTGAGATATTGCATGAATGCAAGTGTATAAAAATACATATGTTATCTATCAAATCAATGTGATAAGAATCATGTAGAAACTAATAAGTTATCCGAGAAAACTAGAAAAGATCCTAATTTTGTGTTTTTGCTAATTTTTAATGTTTTGTATCATGTGATTAGTTTAATGTTTTTGCAATGTTTTGAAAATAGATATGTATAAGAAAGGGGACAACACAAGAGATACTATATTAGGGCCTCATGGAAAGGCATATGGAACTTGATAGTGGAGGGTGCACCAGCCTCATAAGTGTCATAAAAGAAAAAGGATTCTCACATATGATTCATGTCAAATATAATATGTATCATAGGAGAGCTAGGGTAGAATGACCCATGAGAGGTAATGGACATAGAATATTCTTAAGTCAAATATCTAGGAGAGTTTTTCTGATGAGTAGTATGTGTAGGTGAATGGCGAGGAGACCTACGCATAGAAGTAAGACAAGATATATCATGATAAATAGTAGATGAATATATAGTTTTATTGGCACTTGGGGATAGGGGTTGTATGCGTTGGGTCAAGCTATGATGATGGAGGATCTTTGAATGAAAATCCCTAATTATAACCACTTTATTATTGTGAATGAAATTAAAACATTGGTGCACTATGGAAGGTATAGCCATGAAAGTGCAAAGCCTAGAACAACCTAAAATCACATCACATGATGTAAGAGAAGAGACCAATAAGAATGTAAGGTCAAAGGTAGTGAATTCAATTATGAGGGGGAATACAATATTCCTAGTGTGTTTAAGGATTAACCATGATATCCTTCTTCGTGTACCCAATAGAGCATAGTAATGTAAAATTTCCCATATTATGGGAGTAGTTATATCAACCAAAACATTACATATAGGACATCAGTCAACTGAAGTGGGGATGTATAGTGTATTAGAAATTAACTCATGTGCCGATTAATACTATCAAAAGTAATAACTAGTGAGGGGGTCATGGTGGAAATAATTCCAATCATGACCTAAAACATGTAATCGTAAGATGGTAGAGGTGTGACAACATGGCAAGTAGTGTGGAATTGTGGGGTAGTTTTAATAGCATCATTTTTGCCAAAAGTTTTGTATTAGCATTAGTAGGCTTAGGTTGAGGTGTAGTCTCATATTCAATAGTACCAACATCAAGTAGATTATATATGACATTAAAAAATTTAAAGTAATTATTTGTGGAGTGAACAATACATCGATGATAACCACGATGAGCATTAACATCAAATATCTTACCAAGAGTTGCACTTGTATCAACCTTAAGTTGTGGAGGGAGAGATATAAGGTTGCACTCAAGTAATTTTTGAAGAATTTTTGTGGTGCATAAGGTAAATGAGTGAATTTCCATCAAGAAGGTTGTAATTGTAACTTCATAGGTTAGGAAACAATATTAATTGTGGTTCTATCTTTAGGTTTATCATTGTAGCCTTGGTATTAAAAATAGACTTGGATTGAAATTTGTGACTAGAGTTTCTAGGAGGATGAGAAACATATTTGAGATTATTCATGTTAAGGGGCTTAGCTTTGTGTTCTTTCAAAATATGAAAAATATGATCGTATGAATGAAACTTGTCAAAAATAATTGATTCGCACAAATGAATAAGGATGTTTTGATTGAAAATATATTACAATCTAGTTTCATCCAACATATTGTTGATCTTGGAAAGTGTAGTCTTATATTAGTAAACATCAGCATTGATATGTTAATTGGAACTTGTCACATTTTAGAAATTTGAGAATAATATAATTTTTCGTAAATGTTGATAGAAAATTGTGAGATGAAATGATTAACCATAGGAGTGAATGTCCTTACAAACTACATGAGTAGATCATAAAACCATTGTAAGGAAAAATCTTTGAAACTTTTAGGAAAAAACTTGGTAAAAAATATCATTAGAAGACTAGTCCAAGAAAGTAACATGAAATATGTGGAGGTGCTCTTCAAGATCTCCCTTACCATTATAGCTAAGCTTGTTAGGAGAAACAAAACCAATAAGTAAATGGTATGAAACCACTTCAAGTAAAAGTGGGTTATGAAGCAATTGAGTAGAATATACAGTATGAGAAAAAACATACAGCCTTCTTGTAGTTGTAAGATTTGAGCTTGCAAAAGTATGAACAAGTGATTCGACATCCTGTGTGTTATAAGATAAATCATGTGAAGTACTATGAGTGTAGATAAGATATGTAGGAATAGTGGTGGTCATAAAAATAGTCATGGTAATACTATGAAGTGGAGTATTAGATGTCCCTGTAGTAAAAAAATCATGCACTTTAGACATTATTTATCTTGGTCTCATACTACTATTTAGAAGGTTCTTGTGTGAAGAAATTACTAATTAACCCCATCTTTTCGCCATCTTGTTTTACCTTATTTTGTCATTGCCAACTTCTTGCACCCATATGCCTAATCAATTTTTTCATTCCGCATTATTTTAGCCTCGATTGGGGTGCCCATATTAGTATTGGGGCACCCGTGGGCACCCTGGTCCCACCAAGGGCACCTCGTTCCTTTTTACACTTTCCCGCCTCTTTGTGGGCTCTTTCTAGCCGTTTAAGATCTTTATATTTCTTTTGGTCGGCCTTTTCAGGGTTAATTATGAAATTAGACCAAGAGAACCCTATAAATATAAAGTTATGAGACCATAATTATGGACCTAGCATCACTTATTACTATCACTCATCTAGAGTTCCATCCATCTATTGCATTGGAGATCACTTACATCCATATAGCTTCATCACAAGGCACAAGGCTAGGACATCTACATCACACTTCATAGGGAGAGGGATTCTATTCTATTTCATTCACACATTCTATTACATCTTCTACATGTAGTTATTGCTCACTACTTCATAAAGTATGACTGACATAAGAGAAACTTAGGGCATGTTCACACACACTTGTACATAGAACTACATCGGGTCTAAGATGTAGTGCAACGCTTAGTTAGTAAGTCCACCATTTTGGCAATTGAGGTCATTCGACCCCTTCATATGCATTTTTATTTTTTAGGGTTTGATGTTTGTTTTTGGTTCTTGTAGGTCTTTCTTTCATCTTAGATTATTGGTGATATGTGGCACGGGATAGGGAATCGATGTGACGGTAGTAGGGGTTTTGATCATCCATCAAACTAGTGAAGATCAGATTTAGAACTTCAGCACACTGAGTGCCTAGATTACGGACTGCGGAGCACCCGTAGGCACCCTAGTCCCCCTCCAAAATCTCCATTCTAGCTATATCCTCTAGCTCCATCCTTTTCGGTACTTCTGCACAATCATTCCTACTTCTAGATTTTCCAGTCATCATTGCGACATTGTCTTATGAGCATCTTCTATTCAGTTGATTTCTTTCCTCTTCCTTCTTGCACATTAGTGTTAGCATTTCCTTTTGCATAGTTACTTATATAATTTACATATTGTCCTTACTATATGTATTTACTTTATTACAGTTGTTCATAGCTTATATTAATTATCCCCTTATACTACATAGTTAATTTTAGTTAATCATTTTGGTGAACCCATACTCGATCTTCACGTTTAGGATCCTCATTTTTCCTCTATCCTGGGTCAATTTTATTTTTATCTAATTTACTTAAGAGATATCCCTATTTCCAAGATGCTTTACAAAACTCTTTAGACACCATCTATCTTGATGAAAATATGCCACCACACAAAATAAGTCCTATATTCGATCATTTTTGACGACCCTAGTCCTAGTGTTCCTTAATCTAATCAAACCCTATTAGACTCAATTAAAGCTCTACATGTTTTATTTCAAGATAAATTTAAGGCTATGGAATCAATCATTACATCCCTTAGATCTGAAATTCAACAGCTTAAGGATGCTTCTCAATCACATGTTTGTGCTCATTCTACATCTTATATGCAATCTATGTCCACTACATGTCATCTAGTTGAACCTCAAGACATGTCATTGCCTGAGCCTCTCATATTTGAGAATAATACAATGCAACATGACATCCTTATTCATCTCCTTAGTCATTAGTTGATCACTTTACCGCCTACTCATTACTATTCTCCCTATCGGTTAGTGAAATATCAAGGTCATCCATATTGCAATTATCATCAAATCAATGGACATAATGATAATGATTGCCACACTTTGCCATGAATAATCAAGCATCTTGAGCGTCAAGGCCTTATTTCATTTTTGCACAACATGCTAATACAAATAATAAATCCTATTGGGCTCCTAAATTCGACTCACCTATATCTAATGAACATCGGGCTAGCGTTACTCAAGTAACTCCTAAGAAACAACCTCTCACAATTAGTTCACCCCCTACTCAGCCATCTATGACACTGCCAAGTCCATCATCTACCAAAAATAATTCACAATTTCCT
Source organism: Taxus wallichiana var. yunnanensis (assembly GCA_018340775.1). Taxonomy (NCBI): domain Eukaryota; kingdom Viridiplantae; phylum Streptophyta; class Pinopsida; order Cupressales; family Taxaceae; genus Taxus; species Taxus wallichiana. The sequence continues at coordinate 608,455,479 of CM031241.1, read as the reverse complement.
ACTATTAATTCCGCTCTCATATCACCAAGTCAACCTTAGAAATATCCTTTACAACTCAATGCAACTTGGCCTCCTCTCAAGTCTAAGATCCAACCAGTCCCTTTTATCAGAGCAACCAATCCTCCTCCTAGTGTTTATGATATATTTTCACTTTCACCACCACCAAATAGTTCTAGTATAAACTCTGTCCAACAAGGTCCCACCGCACGTAAACTTGGTCTTTAGTAGGTGACTTTTGTCACTCTACCCACTGATGACACACTCATATTCTTATAGTTCTTATATGATTGTTGAGGGGTATGTTACAATAAAGAACCTCATTTCACCTTACATTAGCATATCTATCTATTACATAACCACTCATACATACATGCATCTATCGATTGTCATGCATACCACACAATTTCTCATTATTTATCCCATTACTCAATCAATCTTACAGTCTCTATGATATTTCACCACCTTCATATATCACTTCTTTATTGGTTGTCCAACATCATTTATCAAAAATGCATGCATCATCACACACTTGGGGGCATAACATCCAACACATCCCCCTATCATGTTAACATTAGCGCATCTCTCCTCTTTGCATTATCATCCCTCAATATCCTCACATAGGCATACTCATCACACGTTTTAGTGTCGTCATTACACGATGAAACACTCTTGTGTTTCAGTTCACACTTGACTCTTGAGGGCTTACTACACATAAACCCCACACACTGCACTATAGGCATTACACATTGTGTTTCATTACACATCACATGTTATACACCATACATTATACATTTAGTCTACAACATTTTGACATTTGTGCATTTACACATCATATATCATCCTAGTCTTCATTACATATGAGTCTAGCATTACATCATCTTACATCCTACATTACTATCCTATATACATACATTATATACATTACATTTTACACATACTACACTTTTGTGTTGTATTTTACACAACGTGTACTTCCATATTCCACTCATCACATGGTCGAATTTTATCGTTACATACACTACATTATCTTCTACATGCTCCACTCACTACCCAATGACACACTTTAGTTCCTCAGTCCATACTTGACTACCGAGGGTTTACAAATCAAATGGACCTTACATTCATCATGTGATTATCATTTTACCTTTCATCATGTGACAATCCTAGGCTAGTGGCATATGCTTTAGGCTAAATAGTCACATATTCTATCATTTGGTAGTGGTATACACCTTAGGTTACATCACCACTCCCTCTTTTCATTTGGTAGTGATATATTCTTAGGGATAAATCATCACTCATCCATTCATCTTATAGTGATATATTCTTAGGCTAAATCATCACTTATACGTTCATCTAGTCATGATATACATTCGATATAGGGTTCACACACACATTGTCACTAAGACACATCTCATCACTACACCTACACATTCCTCATATTTTGTTAAACACAACACATGCTTCAACCATTTTGTGATGACGCACTCTCGTTTACGATTCATTCTTGATTGCTAAGGGGGAAAACAAAATGAACCTCATTTCATACATTTCCATTCACTCGAGGGGCATGTGGCTCCTATCATTCCATTTTGCATTCCACTTCACCCATCCAAAACATACTACATATATTATGGTTGCTTTGATTCTTACTTAGTTTTTCTTGTTAATGGTCACTTTATTACACATGCTAGTTTGATTATTTGTATGTCATTTATCTATATCATCCACACATGCTCATTCATGTATTTTTCTATTTTTAATCGTAGATACAGGTCTCTTACTTGCATCATGGGTGCTCGTCTTCTACACTTCCTACACTGGTCGCTAGGGGCATGTACACATTTGTCTCTTCTAGGTGTTATTGTTTCATTTTATACTTACAACTTTACATTACTTGATTATATACACTTTTGACATATTATTCAACTTTCTAACATGCTAATGGGTGCTTCATGTGCAACATTTGTTATGTAGGGATATTTGTTTCCATACTTGTTTGTTACATTGTAAGTTATTATTTGTTATTGTATGTGTTCCTTGCCCTTTGTTTACGTGTGCACACTTTTTTGTTTTTGACCATGATGGCCTTGCGTGTCTTGTGACATCATGAGTGATGTCCCATGTTTGCAAACCAATTTGTGTGGCTTACTTTGTCTTCTTACGTGTTTACATTACTTCACTATGACATCGTGAGTGATGTCCCATGTTTGAAACCCACTTTGTATTGATTACTTTGTCTTCTTGGGTGTTTACATTACTTAACTATTTGCATAGATTACACATGTTTTTCATATGCATGCATGTTTGTTCACACTTGTCTTTGGCTAGCCTTCTTGTTTGTGTGTGCCTTGGTTTTACCAAGAACTTTCCCGAGGGTTACATACATGCGGTTGGTCTATTTACGGCCTCATTTCTCCTATCGGGCGCGATGTTGAGTATGCCCCAAAAGAGGAGGGGCATAATTTGGGGTTTTTACATAATAACACAAAGATTCTACACCAGTTCGGTTCAATTATATATAGCGAGTGGGTTCAAACCAAGATATGAACCCCATACACGTGATTTTACAGACATGGTGTCCTTAGCATTCTAGGAAGTAGTTACAAGGTTTGGAGGTTACAGTGGGTGTGCCTCTCTACACTACTTCTGACCAATGGCATTGGATCACCCAAAAACTAGGATGTACAGAGATCTCTTCACACAAATTTCAGCGAAGCAATTAAAGGTTGGAGGACACAAAGCATTTCCTCCTTATACTTCTTCGACCTATGGCATGAGATAGCCCAAAACACTCGCAGTATAGAATATCCTTCTACACTCTCTTTTCTTGACATGGATCAGGTGCACATGTTCTATTTACACTTTTTCATTTATGTATTTTACATTTACATGCTTTCATATACATGTGTATTTTACATTTGTGTATTTCACATACATATATACATATTTGACTACTTGATCATTTTCTCCTTGTAGGTCTAGTTATATGAGAAACAAGCATTCAAATGGGGGAAACAAAAACAATGTCAACAATGACACTTTGTGACAACACATGCTTTACTAACCATATAGGTACATCACACATCACAGTAGCTACACACGTGTTCTACCCTAGGTTCACTTTCATCACTTTTTCCTTGTGCATTTTATCATTCCACTCTTTTTCTAGTCCTTCGACATGCCTTCTTCATCACTCTACATTGGCATCAGGGACACATCTTTGTTTACTTTATGTTACCGATCTTTCCACTCACCAACATAAAGTGGGGGAAAAATATAGTCACAAAATCATGCACTTTAGACATTATTTATCCCGGTCTCATACTACTATTTAGAAGGTTCTTGAGTAAAGAAATTGATAATTAACCCTCTTCTTTTGGTCATCTTGTTTTACCTTATTTTGTCATTACCAACCTCTTGTACGCATATTCCTAGTTAGATTCTATCATTCCATGTTATTTTAGACTCGACTGGGCCGCATGTGGGCACCCTAGTCCCACCAAGGGCACCTGATCCTTTTTGCACTTTCCTGCCTCTTTTGGGGTCTTTTTAGTCGTTTGAGATCTTTACCTTTCTTGTGGTCACCTTTTCGGGGTCAATTACGAAATTATACCAAGATAACCCTATTAATATAAAGTTATGAGACCATAATGAGGGTCCTAGCATCACTTATTACTATCACTCATTTAGAATTGCATCCATTTATTGCATTGGAGATCACTTTCATCCACATAGTTCCATCAAAAGCACAAGGCTAGGACATCTGCATCACACTTCATAGGGGGAGGGATTCTATTCTAGTTCATGCACACATTATATTACATCTTCTACATGTAGTTATTACTCGCTATTTCACAAATTGTGACTATCATAAGAGAAACCTAGGGCATGTTCACACATACTTTCACATAGAACCACATCAAGTCTGAGATGTAGTGCAACGCCGCTTAAGTAAGTCCACCCTTCTGACAGTTGAGGTCAGTAAGACCCCTTCATATGAATTTTTATTTTTAGGGTTTAATTCTTGTTTTGGGGTCTTGCAGGTCTTTCTTTCATCTTGGTTATTGGCGACATTTGGCACGGAATTTTTTTTTTTTATGCGATAGACAATGAGGTTTTTTTCGACCATCTGCTTGAACCAGTGAAGATTAGTTTCAGAACTTTTGCATAGACCATGGCACCCAGATTACAGACCAGAGCACCCATAGGTGCCCCAGTCCCCCTCCATGTGCTCCAGTCTAGCTAGATCCTCCATCTCCATCCTTTTGGGACTTCTGGCAAGTCATTCCTGCTTCTAGATTTTCCATTCATCATTGTGACATTGTCCTCGTGAGCATCTTCTATTCAACTAAGTTCTTTCCTCTTCCTTCTTGCACATTAGGGTTAGTATTTCCTTTTTGCATAGTTACTTAGATCATTTACATACTATCCTTACTAGCATTTATTTACTTTATTACAGTTGTTCATAGCTTAGATTAACTATCCCCTTATACTACATATTTAGTTAATTTTAGTTAATCAGTCCCTAATGAAATATGCACTTTCGATGTAAGAATGGTTGATGTATGCATATTAGATGATGAAGGATTAAGATAATTTATGGAAGATAAAATAGTATTTTTATTTGATCACAAGAAGTATAAACAATAATATCTATATTGTTAGGATTCTATTATAAATAATGTGGAAAATGTTATGTAACTTCATCTAATAAAACATGATTATCACCCATATCAAGGGACCCCTCACCTTGTATGGTATTAGGGAAGAATTTGAAAATGAAATGAGAAAAGATATCAACATATACATGCTCACAAGGCCTATAAAAATTACTATCACAGGGTATTAGTTGATTAACATGAGTGGAGTAAGGGCAAGAATCCTTGGACATGCAATATAAATTTTGATAATTATTCATTAGATTCATAATTGTGGTGTAATAAGATAAGAATTTGGAGCAATAAATTCAATTCAAGAGTTAGGTTCACCAAATGTTTACACCTGATTAAATCTATGATGTTATATAAGAGTACAACAATTAGAAGGATGTTAGGGTTTGTAACATGTAGATTATTCTAGTCTAATTAAATTCCAACATCAATTATGTATAATTAAAATAATGCATTCAAACTTGAAATTATTGAAACGATTGATAAATAATAAGTATTTTCTCAAATACACGAGAGGAGAGATAAACTTAGCTGTTTAAGATTGGTCGGCGAGAATCTAGATGTGTAGAATAGTGACATATGAGGATATAGAACTATAGATTCTAAAATTGATGTTTTGGAACTAAAATTGAGTAGGGGTAGGATCCCACAACTATTGTATGGTCCATGCTAGAACTATACAATCATGACCTAGAGATGTATGGTTTAGACCCTTTGAAAATCTAGATCGGTAAATTTTTATGTGCTTCACTTGTCTAGAAATGATATTCATTGTATGTCACTCTTGCTCACATAGCTTCAGGATGACCTTTAATAACCTGCAGAAAAATAAATACCCTAACAACCTCTAGAACCCTTTATAAAATAATTAGTAAACTAAAAGGATAGAACATGTTTGTGTGTGGTTATGTTGGATTACCCTTGGCACTCAGACTTAAGTTTCTAAACCAATCCAAGTGTTTCATTACATGCCCTCATTTTGGGATCAAATCTCATGTATTTCTCCTAGATGGTAGTATAATTTTGTATAACTAACCAATGTTGGAGTGTGTGTGTTCACATTGGCTTGCAATGCAGGCTATTTTCAAACCAACTTGTTGTTAGTCGTGTTCACACTCACTTAGGAAGTTAAGCTAGAATTAGGGAGACGAGTTGTTATATTAAAAAATTATATTTTGTTCTCATGTAGGTTTATTTGAGCATGATTTTAGGGATTTGAATTATTCCCCAATATTATCTTTTACAACCTATTTTATAGTTAAGTATAATTATGTTCTAATCCTATATAAGAGGCGCTTCCTTTTGTACTAAATACAACACATGCATGAATAGAGACACTGTGCATTATTGTTTGTAAGCTTTTTATGTAATTTAGGAATGGATGTATTGTTTTGGTAATGATGTTCCAGGGAAGATCCTTGGTATGAGAGTGTTCCACATCTTATTTGGAATCAAAGTTCTTACCAACCGCCATTTCTCAACCTCACATGTATTGTAGCCATTATTATCTTTATAACAAAGAAATTTTGGATTAGAATTGCAGGGTTATGTTGTTGAATTTACAAATTAAAAAACATTACATTCAAAAAATAATTTCAAAATTTGTAGAGCTACCTTGATATCCTTGCATTGGGGCCCTCACTAGCTCATGTCTCAACTCATCCTGGTTCTTGTAGATTGAAACATTAGTTGCTCGTAAGTCTCACGATGTACAACTCTTCATAGGAGAGGGTATCCACAAATCTCCTAACCAAATCTCTTTACGTTCTTGATCTAACACTCTCCTCGCTTAGCTCGGCCTAAGGCTATAAATGACTTAGTGACTTCCCTTTTCATGAGCTCTATCAACATGGATTCAGCCCAATTCAAGCTCATCCCCCTCCTTGGAGTTTGGTTTGAGGTTATATCTTTGCTTGGAAAATAGTTTTAGATCTATCTATCTCTATTTAGTCTTGATTTATTTTGGTCGTATTAGCTTAGTGAGACCTGTTATGTTCAACCATGCTCATCAGTCAACATATGGTTTGTTTATATCCTCACTCACACCACATAGATCTGAAAGATTTATATTGGATTGAGTTCATGTTTATCTCATTGTATCGACTGGAAGGCTTTGGCTCCATTTTATTTTTTCTTGACCCGAGTTAAAATTGCTTAGGCCTTGATAGCTCAGTTCGAGCTCCTTGTTGATCATTATTTGGAGTTATCTTCCTCGGTCAAATTGGGTTCAATATGCCTCCACTCATACCAAAGATATTTTGTAAGTGTCGAGCTCTCTCTTTTTTTGGTTGCCTCAACCCTTGCCAGGGGTTCAAAATTGAGCAGTCACAACCCTTCCCAAGGCCTTAGACACTGTCAAAAAGGGTGGATAAAAATTTGCATGTGAAAAAAAAAACAAATTCTAAAAATCATTTGACAATAAAGAAGTGTAAACTAATTTTTAAACTCTCAAAAGAAGGGCTATGGTGAAAAAATGTATGCCAATTATTTGTGTGAAATTTTTATATCTTAAAAAATATTTTTGATGACTTCTACAAACAACCACAACCATATTTCCAAACTTTATGCATGACTCATAGATACGTTAGATAATGTGTAATACTTGAAATCACCAAAAGTATTAATTTAATAAAAATACTACTACTATAATACTATTAATCTCAAATCCCAAGTTTCTAACAAGTTGTTGATGCTAGCTCAGTGAATATTTGAGCACAAATACCTAAAAACTAAATATTTAATATTGTCATTTACGGTGCCTTTTCCTGGGATTCATTCAGATGTTTTATCTACCACATTATACTTGTTTATGTTTATTTGTTGCATGAGCCACCTCGAGAGACATAGAAGAGAGATAGGATAAACTTGCATACAAATATATGAACACTTGGTAGCCTGCACAACCTAATTTGGAACAAATCTAGCATGTAGAGTACCACTATTTTAGATAGGGCTGAGATGGATATCTTAGGTTGGGGAAGAGCTTCGATAAAAGTGTTGGATTGATCTCAAATAGTGGCTTAAATTTGTGACTTGCAATGTAGGATGTCAAGAACGATCTATGGGAGGTGAGATGAGTTTGCAATGGTCTTTATCCAAATCGTGTAGATCAATATGAGATCAGTATGTAGACAAGCCACGGGGAAAGATGATTGGATTAGCACTATTTATATGCAATGGAGAAGTATCTCGAGGAGAAGATAGATGGGGCTTACTTTCAAGAAAAACAAAGGTTGAGTCACTTGAGGAGCTGACCCATTATGACCCTTGTACATAAGAACCGAGCTAAGTGTCGATTTGCTTCCTAATGCAAAGGTTGATTGGACCTATTCGAGATGGAATAATGTAGGGAAGATGAGAGGAGCTCATTTCAGAGGAGGAGATTAGGTATAGATAATCTTCTTCATCCATTGAAAGAATCCCTCTAAGTCATCATTGGTATCTTATCTCTAATTGTTGTTCAATAAATAGGTGATGTGGAGGCCAAAAAGAATTTTATATTTATATTTTTGCTCAAGATAATGATGCTCAACTCTATGCCTAAGGAGCCGAGGAAGAGGTTTGTGAACAGATTTAGGGAGGATTACAAAGGGTGTGTGTGTGTGTGTTTAATGGAGTAGTCTAATTTGGTAAAATATCATTTTTATGTCAGTAGATATGAATGCATATTGTGCATGAGGTGAAGCCCTTGGCTTTGAACTAACCAAGAATATCTCAATGTATTTGTTGGTGACATAGTTAGTGTGGGTTTTTTTAATGCATGGATACAAATTTAATTTAATTTATTTGAAATTATCTAATTCAACACATTTTACTAGTTATAATTTACATGTGTTTTAATTTTAGTGGTTAAAATACGAATGGATTTTTTATTGAAGTTGTAAGAATCCAAATGGGTTTTATTTCTAGCATTAAAATCCATGTAGAGGTTAAAATTATTTATTTTATTATTTAAAAGTTTTCTTCGTGATTTTGATAAGAGATCCTTGTGTCCCATATGCAATTCGATGGTATTTAGTGTTTACTGGTCTATGTGTCTTCTTGTCTCATTTGAATTGTGTCTATGTATTTATTTATTAAATTTATTTAATGCTTATTTTAGTTATAATGATTTTTAGGAAATTATAAAATTACAAATTTGGGCTTTCTTTACATCATAATTTGATTATTTTACCAGTTTAAATGCATCTTAATTTTACACCATTATGATTGAGGGGTCATTTTGTTTAGATTATTTGATTTTTTAATTTAAGGTGCCAATCAACTGGTGATTTTTTAAAAAATCTCATTAAAAAAACATTCTTAATTTTTATGACGTGTGTACTTGATTTATTCTTTTCATATGAAGTGTAAAATATTTATATTTTTTTCATCATGGAAAGGTTGGTCCAATATTTTCCCTTCACAATATAATTCAAACTAGCCCTTAAATATTGATCCTCTTTGTTGGTATGGAGAGAAATACCACTTTGGTATGGAAAGAGGTTTTGCGTTGCTTTGATTAAATAATATTCTCATAATTGACAACATAGTGGGTGTAGAGATAAATAAGTTGTAAAAGAGATAAGGATATGAGGAAATTGGATTCTGAGTGTGAGAATTTGTCTTGGCAAGGGTACATGGTTAAATGTAGAATTACACAATGAAAAATTACCAAATTTTAGTGTCCACACATTCTAACACGAACACGAGAACAATGAAAATTGAGAAAAGACAAAGTGAATTTTTCCTTTGAGTGAAAATTTCCAATTCCACACTTAAAAATGGGAAAATGTAGACACTCAATTTTGGTAACTTATCCTTTAGAAATGACAAGTTTGATTTTGTTCCTATAATAAATAGATTCTCACATTCTAAGCTACAATGACATATCCTTCTCTAGCTCTTATGACTTATTAATCTTTACACACTTCTTTGTTGTTCATTTATTTAATATTAATTATCCAAAGCAATATTTTATCAACAAATATTATTCCCAAAATTTGGCTATGTCATCATTAATTTCTTGTACAAAATCGTACATTGTGGTACAAGATTGTGCCACGATATATTATGACTTGTATGGTCTTGTCCTCCCTCTTTGATGATTCTTTTCTTAATATGAAAATCTTGTGTGTCATTTCATCTTCCCTAGGTTGGCCTTAGTTTGAAATCTAACCTACATAATCCTATATAAGAAATTCAAGTGCACTTCATAACTCACATGGCATTCTCAAGTACTCCTACTATAAAATATAAACACTAAAGCACTCAAGGCTCTCCTAAATATTCCTAAGGAAGTTGTACATCTTGTAAAGTAACCTCTATACAAGTATAAAGCACTCAAATCAAGTTAAAGAGTATAGCTTCCTCCATTACCAAACATTCAAAGGTCTTAGAGATACGTCTTAGCAAGAGTGAGTCACTTCAAGCATTGCTAAAGTTCTTAAGGGACAAAGGGAATTAGTGTTGGCATAAGAAGTGCATCACACCACACTAATACTACGTTGGGTACATCTCTATTGTATCTATAATTATGTCTTCTATTTTTGTGTCAAGATACATGAGGGAAACAAAGGGGTTTGGCTTATATTGCATACACTATTTGTACCAACACTACAAGAACCACATGAGGTTTGCTCCCACTCAAGGGGATGTAGTGTAGTACTTAGATTGCTTTAACAGGGATTGAACACCAAGGTCAGTCCAACCTCACCCACACATGGATTTATTCTTTTTTATTTGATTTTTTGATGAATTTTACTGTAGGTATCTAGTGTTTTTTAAGGTTATTATAGATGGTTCCAAAGATGTGTGAACCCTAGAAATAGACATTGCCAAGTATTTCCAAACCAATGATAGGTAATTGAAGTAACACAACTCCATCGATTTTTAGGAAAAACCATATGAAATAGGACCTGGTTGTACCATGACCAAATAGGATCTAGATAATTCCATACATGAGTAATTTCCATGCACAGTCTCTTAAATGAAGAATTTTCAAGATCTGATCTTCCGTTCAATCCAGTGTGCACACCCAAATCACCTATGTAACTCTTTATACAACTACTTTTGCATACCTTCTTGTGTTTTGCACTATCATTTCATCATTTACTATATATATATTCTTGATGGTATGATTCATCTAGATTAGTTTATTCAAAATATTCTACTTGTAACATACCTTTCATCCTTCTATAATAAATGTCATACATAGATTTTTAGGGTGTAACCACTACAGAAAAAACAAAAAATCATTTAGATCCAAACTGGAAAAAGATGCCCATCGCCAATTATACAAGAGGGGAGAAAATTTTCATTAAAAAATGGGAGCATAATCAATAAAGAGTTGTAGAAAAAGAAAAAAATTGGGTATCCTAAGGCAACGGAAAAAGGTTTCAATGTTATCATAACATTTGTAAGTTAATTGATTAATGTCATATATTTTTTCTTATACATTAGTATTTTCATTCTTTTTATGTAACTATATTTCTAATTACACTATTAATTACTTTTATTTGTTTTAGAAAGCCTTTCAAGTCTCTCCCCTAACGGTCACATCTAAGTGGTAATGAAAGAATGTTGGGTAAAACCATTGAGATGCATCGACGTCATAAAAAACATTCCAAGTAGGCATAATAAAAGGATGTTCGATGTATGATAGTAGGATTTAAACTTGACATTGAGACCCATAATAACCAAGAAGCCTGTAAGACACCTAATAAGATTCAACCCTAATAAAGGTTGTAATTACTAGTGACTAAACACATACACCAAAGAACAAATATGCCCAATCAAAATAAGGAAGGATTTGAGTTTCTTCAGTCTAAGTTTCCAATTTATTTGTGGTTTATTTCCTTTTGTTGCTTTGATTCACATGGAAAACCAAAAAATGCACATGGTTTTATATATTTCAAGTATGTTTGTATATTATGGATCTCCCCATAAATGTTTTCTATATCCCAATAAATTATTTTCATAGTTTCCATAGCCTCCATTCCCTCATCCAATACTCTTTTGCTACAAATGGCATTACTTTGAATTCTATCAGTATCATTGTTGATAATTTCTAGGTATTGCAATTGGGTCATGAATAGTTCCTTGTGATCCTCCTTGACAATCCTTATCGAATGCTCAAAAACTTGTAGGGCCCACACATCTCCACCAATCAAAAAATAATGATGTTTAACATTGTTTGGGATTGGTTTTTCAATTGGAGAAGAGCATGGACCCCATCAAGTTTATGAGTGCTAGATAAGGTCATCCTGAAAAAGTGCTAAATATTACTAATTATTTTATTGGTGGAGAGGCTCTTGAGCCCTACCACTTTGTGGGTGTTTGGTAAGTATTGCCCCTTTGCACTAGGTTGATTTAAATTTTGTAGATATCTCCATTTTCCTCTAGTTCATTACAAATATCTCTCATCCCATTATTGGCCTCAACGTTGAGAACATGGTTACTATGAGTTGAGCATTAGGGGATGAACTTTTCAAAAAGGCGAGATGCCTTCTTGGGATCCTCACAGTTGTTTTTCCTCCTTTTGAAAAATAATATTGATTTATTTAGTGAAGGTTTTAAATATTTCTCCCCTCCTTTTTACCTTTCTATTCTCTAATCATTTTCCTATAGATATATCTACCATCCTCCTTGATTGATCCACCATTGAAGTAGGATCAATTATTCTCTTTATTGTTGTCATCTTGAGTGTTAATAATTTATTTTTCTCTTGAAGATCCTTCATCAACATTTCTGAGATAAAACTCATCATCCATTAGATTGAGTTACTTGGAATCGAGGCCTTCTATGGGCACTTTATCCATCCACCCTCCTAAAAAACCTTACTTACATGAACCTAAATTCATTCTTGTTGTTCAAATTTGGTTCTCTTATGTCAGTGTTGTGGTCACTGAAACCTTCACACGTAATTGTGTTATGGTTTTACATCAATAGATATTCATTGTGTTGATTAGAAGGGTATTTGTTTCTCCTTTGATGTCAATGTCATATTCTTCTTCATATACCCAATATTCTTCTTCAATGCTAGCTCCCTCCATTCCACATGATACCATTGAACTTAAATCAGATAAACTTGACAAATAAATCTATTTCCATTATATTACGGTTTTACACCACTAAGCTCTTACTTTGTCTCATGTTGAATTTTCCCATTTGTTTCTTTATAATGTTTATTTCTCATTCACTATCATTGTTCCTCTTTATATAATAAAAAAATCATGACTTCTTTCCTTGTGGCATTTAACTAGGTAGAGCGAGATCTCGACAAGGTCAAAAATATCTTGATTTTGAGCCCTATAGATATATGAAAGCGCCATTATGGTTAGCTTTCTGTGACTTACATGAATTATTTTAAAATCAATCAAGCTCATGTGAACTTTTTTTTTTTGTGAATAATTTTGCGTCTCCTATCATTGAGTTAATAGTTGTTATCTTTTGTGTGTTCTCTGCCCTTCTCAAAGTACAATATTTTATTTTCTGATTGTGATATTTTCATGTTCGAAGGGATCTATGCTCTTCCTTTCCTTTACAAAAATTACTATTCTTTGTAGAAAAACTTTAGTCTTAAATAGCGAACAACAAATAAACATAACGATAAAATTAACTTGCATAAATAAAAATAGAGTAATTTACTCCAATCGGCATTGATGTGCGTAATCTATTAATTCCTTCAATTTTGTCAAAGCTTCGGATCATTACATTCAAGTTATGCATTCAACACTCTTTCTTACATTTATAGCTTTAACTATGTGCATACATTCAACTACAATTACTGCTAATTAAATAACCTCCTACAACTCTAAAAACAGATCACTCTAAATTAAATTGTTGCTTTAAATCTGCTGCATGTTGTGAATGCATAAAACAAATTGCTTTTGTTTTATTTGATTTAAATCTATTCCTAAAAATAAAAATGAACTAAAGCTACGGACTACATGCTAAACTAAAGCTAAACTTAGCTTTCCTAAAAAGCTATGAGGAATTATATGTTGCACATGCATATTTCCAACACTCCCCTTAATTTCAAACTTGTAGCTTTCACTATTCTAGAGTTGAATTTGTATTTTCAGATCTGCAATATGCAGGATCAAAAACTACCAAAAAACCTCTTAAATATTCAAAAACTTCCTTTACAAATCCTTTGTAAAAATTTCTGCAAACTGATCTTCAGATCTACAAAATTCAAGATAAATTTCTTTATTATTTACCAACTCCCTGATGAAATGATACCTCATATCAATGTGTTTTCTCCTCTTATGAAAAACATGATTTTTGGACAACATTATGGCTAAGTTGTTGTCACAAAAAATCTACGTAGCTTCCTCTTGTTTTTGCCTCAAATCTGTCAACACTCTTCTCATCCAAACAACTTGACATGTTGCTCCTGTTGCTGCTACATACTCTGCTTCTACTGAAGATAATGTGACGATGGGTTGCTTCTTTGATGCCCATGAAACCACTCTTGTTCCAAAGTGAAAAGTATAGATGGATGTTCTTTTCCTGTCATCTATACTTCTAGCATTGTCATTATCTGTATAACCAATGAGTTTGAACTCATCTGAATTTGAATATAGAATTCCATGATTCTTTGTTCCATAGCACATACCTCAAAATTCTTTTTCCATCTTTCCAATGTGAATCTTTTGGAGATTCCATGAACCTTGATATGATGCTCACACCATACATAATATCAAACCTTGTGGTCATCAAATACATAAGACTTAAAACCAATTTTTTAAACAATGTTGGATCCACCAATGATCCTTATCCTCTTTTCTTAACTTCAAACCTAGGGTTGGCGTTGGCTTACAATTCAACATGTTAAACCTCTTCAAAATATCATTTGTATACTTTTCTTGTGAGATAAAAACTTCACCTTCTGATTGTTTGAGACTTCAATGCCCAAAAAGTAATGCATAATACCAAGATATGTCATCTCAAATTCCTTCTTCATGGCTGATTTGAATGACTCTATAGATAGATTTCCAGTAATGATCAAATCATCTACGTATAAACAAACAATTAGAATCTTACCTTGCTCATTTATCTTGGTGTATAAGGTTGGCTCATTTCTGCTCCTATTGAAACATTCATGTCAAATAAGAATCAATCATGTTGTACCAAGCTCTAGGTGCTTGCTTGAGACCATAGAGCGTTTTCCTCAACTTGTATACCTTTCCTTCATGACCTTCAATCTCATAACCTTCTGGCTGATTCACATAAACTTCCTCTTCAAGGAAGCCATTCAAGAATGCTTATTTTACATCCATATGATAAATAGGCCATTTTTTTGAGCTGCAATTGTTAAAACCATTCTTACCGTGTCCAAACGTGCTACTGGTGAAAACATTTCATTGTAATCTACTCCATATTGTTGCGTAAAACCTCTTACTACCATCCTTGCTTTGTGTTTTTGTACTTTTCCATCAGCATTGTATTTGGTCTTGTAGACCCACTTGACTCCTATCACATCCTTTCCTTTTGGAAGATCCACCAACTCCCAAGTATAATTTATTTATATAGCATCAATCTCATCATCCATGGCTTGTGCCCAAACTTCATTCTTTATAGCCTCTTCAAAATATATTGGATCTGTAGCTTGAGAAAACAATGCAAAAACTAAAAATGAATTATTTGTATCAACATTATAAATATCACTAAGACTGTGTTTTCCGTTGTGCAGGACTATTCGATGTAAGACTACTTTGTGGTGATGGACTTGCTTCTAGTGTTCTCTGTGGTGTCTCTTGCATGGCTGAAGATGGCTGAAATCTTGGAGACCTCTGAACTGTAGATGGAGGTGTAGATTTTGCTACAACTTGTGGTGCATGTCCAAGATTTGTAGATACAATACCTTGCTGCTCTAAAGTTTCATCTATCATATCATCATGTGGAATAGCTTTTGTTATACTCACTGTTTTCTATACTTCCATCCCATGCTTCATTCTCAATAAATGAACATCTATGTTGATCATAACATTTCTAGTTACTGGATTGTACAACTTGTACACTTTTTATTCTCTAAATACCCAACAAAAATACACTTTTCTCCTTTGTTATCTAACTTCTTCCTTATCTCATCAAGTACATGTGCATATGCTACACAACCAAAAACTCTAAAATGTGAAACATTGTGTTTCCTGTTTTTCCATGCTTGTTGAGGAACCATGTTCCTAACAAGTTTTTGGACACATGTTCAAAATGTAAAAAGAAGTTCTACTACCGCTTTGGACCAATAGTCATTTGGAAGGTTCTTCGCCTTCAACATACTTCTTTCCATTTCCATAATGGTTTTATTCTTCCTCTCTCCCACACCATTCTATATGGTGTATACCTAGTAGTAAATTGCTTACATATACCATGATATTTGTTGTTAGAAACATACTCACCTCCTTTGTTTGTTCTCGAACTTTGATGTAGTATCCACTTTGCTTCTCTACTAATGCCTTGAACTAGCTAAAATGTATCAAAGGCATCTGATTTATGTCTTAGAAAATATACCCATGTCTTCATTGTGTAATCATCAATGAATTTCATAAAATATGAACAACCTTCAATAAAATTTGTTTACATAGTTCCACACAAATCTGAATGTATAATCTCAAGTGGTGCACTTTCTCTTGTTGTTTTACCAACTGGGAAAGAATCTCTATGTTGCTTCCCCAAAATACAACCTTCACATACCCTTTTTTGGTTTCTGAATCAATGGAAAACCTTTAACCATATTATTTCTATGAAGTAAATTCAAACCTCCAAAATTTAAATGTCCATACCTTAGATGCCAAAGCCATGATTCATCTTTCATGACTGAATGAAAAGCTTATTCTTTCCTTCAACACAGAATCAATTATATTATCACAAGAACCAACGTAGGACTCGCTTACATTAGTGCAGGTCTGATTTGTATTGGTGCAGGACTTTGTTACCTTAGCGTAAATCATATGCTTGAGTGTAGGACTTGGTAGAGGGCTGATTTGACTTAGTGCAAGACTTGGCTGTGAATTGAGTTGTTGGTTTTACTAGAAATAGATATGATTTCTTATTTTTTCCTAGTTTTAATATCAACGAAACATTCTATTGTTGTTCATCTTCACTTTTGCGATCAACTAAGCGTTAGGGCTTTGTCCACAATCACGCACTCATTATCCTCCATATAAAATTTGTATCCTTTATGTACCAACTATCCAATACTCATAAGATTGTGCTTCAAACCTACAACATAGTAAACATCATGCATATTTTTTTCCCCTATCTTAGTTAGAATACTAACCATGCATTTTCCTTTTACAAACACAATATTGTTATTTCCAAGAGTAACATCACTCTTCACTGATTCATCCAAACTAGAAAATAAATCTAGATTACATGTCATGTGATTACTACAACTAGAATCCAAATACCATACATCACATGGACTCTCTTTTGATAGATTACACTCAATAGGGGATAAAGAAGGTATTGCTTCAACAATCCTTGTGCATGCAATAAACATAGATCTAGAAGTAGAGTTTCCAACCTGATTTTGATTCTATCTCTCCTGATCATATTGCTTCTTCTTGTAATCATAAGCATAGTGCCCATACTCTTTCAATAATGGCATTGAACATGAGACTTATCTTATCTCTGACTATAACTATGTTCTTGACTCTGTCCTCTTCCACCTGAGTTTGATGAACTATTGTTGCGTCCTCTAGATGAAATTATTCCTCTACCTCTTGGTAAAATTCTCTCGCTCTTTTTTCCACGATTACCTACTTTCTAAGATGTAAAATCCTGATCTACACTTGCATGTGATCTATTCATCCTCTTTTCATGATTTATTAGTGATGTATGCAACTCATCAATAAAAATCTGACTTAGATCCTTAGTTTCTTCAATAGCAACAAGTAGAGGATCAATTTTTTTAGGAAAACTCGTAAGAAATTTTTCAATAATCCCTTCGTCTTCAAGAGTCTCACCATGGGATTTTATTTGATTGACTAAGCTAAATACATAAATAAAAAATGATTCTACAGAATCTGAATCTTTCATTGATAAATTCTCAAAATCTCTACAAAGTAACTATTAGCTTGGCGGTTTTTACTTTCTCCTTACCTTGATATGTAACTTGTAGTATGTCCCATGTGGTCTTTGCTTGACTGGCTACCACCACTTTAGGAAGAATGCTTTCATGCATTTCTTAATGAATATAGAAAAGAGCTTTGTCATCTTTCTTCCATAAATCCTTAAAATTATCTTTCTCTACATGAGAAAGTGTGTTATACGTCGTTGCATCTGCGGGCTCTATATACCCATCCTCAATGATCTCCCACACATTCTGAGATTTGAATAGTGCCTTCATGGTCAACAACCAGTACTCATAATTCTTTCCATTAAATTGCGGTGTCTGCATACCGGATGTAGAAGCCATCATTTGCTATTAGTTTAATAACTTGTTGGAATAAACCTGCTCGTATATCAATTTGTAGAAAAACTGCATTCTTCAATAGCGAACAACAAATAAACAGAACAATAAAATTAACTTGCATAAATAAAAATAGAGTAATTTACTCAAATCAACACTGTTGTGCGTAATCTATTAATTCCTTCAATTTTGTCAGAGCTTCAGCTCATTACATTCAAGTTGTGCGTGCAACACTTTTTCTTACATCTACAAACCATTCATCAGTGTGCATATATTCAACTACAATTGCTACTAATTAAATAACCTCCTATAGCTCTAAAAAAAGAGCACTCTAAATTAAACTATGTTGCTTTAAATCTGTCGCATGTTGTGCATGGATAAAACAAACTACTTTTGTTTTATTTGATTTAAATCAATTCCTAAAAATAAAACTCCAACTAAAGCTACATATTGCGTGCTAAACTAAAGCTAAACTTAGCTTTCCTAAAAAGCTACGAGAGGAATTATATGTTTGCACATGCATATTTCCAACAGTCTTTGCCACCTTTTCTATCTTGTTCTTCCACTTTAGACATATCCCATTTTTGTCTTTACAGTAATGTAGAGGACAAATCTTCATTTTGTTATTTTCCAAGAATTTTATTAAAAGTAAGTTCCTTCTTAGTTCTTTTATCTTTTGGATATATTTAGAGATCCGCGATTGAAGCATTTTTTAAATTTATAATGACTTGTGAATCTCTTTTGATAACTAGATACTTGATTTGTAAAATTATAGCTAGTGTAAGGCCTCCAACGAGACCTTCTAAATTCACAATATTGTTAGTATTTATACCAGTGTATCTAGTTTTGAAAGTTATAATGTTGCTTTCTTGGTCCTTGATTATCACTCCAGCCCTAGAATCCCCAAAATTATCCTTTGTTTCTCCATCAAAATTCACCTTCTACCATCCCCATGGTGGTGGTTCCCAACTAGTGTTTTTCCACTCTTTTTTAATGTGGGTAGTTATTCAAACATTTTATAGTCTTCATCTACGATAGGTTGGCCTCCTTATTCTTTTTCCACATGATATTGCGCATTGTTATATTTAAGTTTCTTTCTATTTATTTCTACATTGTATCCTTTTCCTTCTCTTCCTTGATATTCTAAAAGATACGATCATTTATTTTGAACCAAATTTTCCAGGATAACATATTAAGGCCCATTTTCTATAGATATTTGAGGATTTTCTCTTTAACATGGCTCTTTCAAATTTTCATATGCTCTTGAAGTTTTTAAGGGACCACCCATGAGACAATTAACTTTTTTAGGATTCTATTTCAAATGATCCTTGCATACTCACGTTACAAAAGCAAATGACTTACTTCTTCAACTTCCTTCTTACACATTTGAAATCTACTTGGCCTTGCAATACCTTTCTTCTTCCAGAGATCTCTCGTAAGAAATTTTCCTTGGCAATAAGTCCATAAATAAACCTTAGTATTTTTCCACACTTTTGAATAACATATCCACATCAATTAAAAAGATTATCTTCTTCTCTCTTGTTATGAAGTTAGGTTGGCATACCCTTTTTTGACTGAATACTCACCACTTCCACTGCTATTTCATTAAATTTTGTCCTTTTCATCACTCCAAGGGATTTTAAACTTGAACAGGTGCTTGTTAAGATTTTTGTGATTTTATTCTTCCTCCTCATTTCAATTTATGAAGGTCCTCCATTCATGACTTATACCCCATGGTTCCTCCCTTTCATGCCATAATTTCTTTACTTTTGTTCCTTCCACCCCTCTTCTCTCTTTTTGCATTAGATTGAACTTGTTGTCCCTTCTTAGAGGTTGGTCCAACAACCTAGTGTCTTTCTAGAAACTCACTCTTTCACCTTTTTGGATATTCCAACAATGTTTGATTAAATGAACATTCTTTGTTTCTCTTATCTTTTTCACAATATTTGAACCCTCTACTAGGTTCATAGTTGTCAAGATTGATTATAGGTCCTAGTTATCTAGGTACTTGAAACTAAGGGGTGTGCTTTATTGTTTTCCATTGTTTGACACAATCCTTCATATTACTTTATCATATTGAGAAAAAATCAAGTCTATTATGTTCTCTTCCTCCATTACCCCCTCTCACCCCATGCACAATTATATCATATATCATATTCATATTCCATAGGTCCTTTTATGGTCTTTTACTAAAATAAATTTTGAGAAGACTTGTCATGTCATGGTTTTGTTTTTTTCGAAAACATTTTTCTATGATTGAAATAAATGAGTAAAATCTAAAAATAACAAGAGCAACAATGTTGTTAAGTATTGTCGTAGTTAAAATGACAATGTATTGGATAGTAGTATGTTGGAAAAGGTGAACCGATCGGGTTAGATATAATTTATTACTTGCATTTTTCAAGTGAACATAAATTCTAAACATGAACATAAAGTGTAAACGTACGTAATTTTAGATATTTATGTCTATTTTTAAAAGAAGATTTGTTTAAATTAATGCAAAATAATACTGTATATATGTAATTGATCATATTTAAATTATAATCTTGCAATTTAAATGGTATTTTTAGGCTGAATTATTTGTTTGGTTGATTGCGCACCTGAAACTCTTGTACTTTTGGCTTATTCTGGGGGCTTACGTCCGCTCGGAGACATCTCTCGAAAACTTGGTAAAATGTCGCCATGTATCAACCCTCAGGCATTAGATTGTCACCAAGTTTCACCTTTTTATTAGACCACCTATCTCTGTTTATGTTGACGTGTCTTATGTCTTATTATGGATATGAAAGTTTTCCTTGGATACGGTTAATCCCGTGGTTCTAAGTCTTCTTGACACCACATGTAATATATAATATTGTGAAGTTCGAGCCAATAAACATGCTCCATGTAGTCTCATCTTGTTAGAGTTGATTAGATTCTAGATAACCATTGCAAATATTCTATCCAATAAGATAACTCCTTGTAACTTCACAATGTCAGAACTTTATTAGATCCTTCTAACCATTGCAAAGTGTGAGCCAATGAGGACACACCATGCTCTTCATGAATTCAGAATTATGTTAATTTATTTGCAACAAATGTGAACATAGCGGGGCACTTCAAATGTTGATCGTTTGGTGGATATTAAGGACCCAAGCCTTCCCCCATGTCCCACTTTGAGAAATTGTTCCTCCACCACTCCTGTTCATAGCTCCGGTATAGTAAAATCATTTACCATCCAAATTTTTCATCAACCCGAGTTTTCCATTGAACTCAAAGTCTTGGGCTATTGGTGAGTTATAAGTAGTTTGTAATCATCAACCCAAGTTCCATTCCCATTGAGTTCATTGGATGCTTTCAATAAGTGTCCATGGGGACACCTTGAGGTATGGGTCAAACTTCTCCATATGGACCAATCGGAACATAGTGAGGCACTTCGAATGTGGATCGCTCAACGGAAAATAAGGAAAATGGTGGGATTGGGTCCTTAATTCTTTTGAGATCCATATATGCAATGTCATTCTTTCTAAAAAATTACCTATGCTTAAGAAAAAAATTTTAGCCTAGAACAAATCCTCATTTAAGAATATTTTCAAAGAGAAACTCCGAGTGGAATCGGAACTCAAGGATTTGAATGAAAGGGATTTTAGAGTGGGTATGGATCAAGAAGAATATCATAAGGAAAAAATGCTTTTAGCAGAGCTGAATGATTTATTGTTGAAGGAAGAGATCTATTGGAGGTAGAAATCGAGAGAGGTGTGGCTGAAAAAAGGAGATAAGAACTCAAAGTTTCTCCATGTCTTGGGCCAACTAAGGTGTAATTCCATAAGGTTAATTCGATTAACTCTATGTTGAACACAATTTCGTATTACATCTTATCGAAATCAAGATGTTGTTTATGGTTCTCAAAAGAATCAAAAGTTAATTTGAAACTTCCTTTGGAATGGAACCAATGAGGAGAAGAAATTGTATCTTGTGGGTTGGAATTAGGTTACACTTCCTAAGATTCTTAGTGGAGCTGGTATCTTGAATTTAAAATGGAAGAATATGGCGCTAGGAGCCAAAACCATATGGGGATTACTCTCTAACCCCAACAGTAATGTGAACTCGATGCTTAGACAAAAGTATTTGGGTGGGGAAATCCCGAACTGGTGATCTAGAGTCAAGAAGTTCCTAGAGGATCTCATATGTGGAATTTATTGGTGTCATGTAGAGAAGTTTTCTCTAACTTATCTTCTTGGAAAATTGGGAATGGAGTGAAGGAGAATTTTTGGGAAGATTTATGGAATGGTTGTTTGGCGCTCTCTATGAATCCAAATTTGTAGGAAGTGAAGGAAGCTACGAATTCTATCTGGGGTGACAAAGTTATGGATTACAGCCGGCCTTCGGAGGAAGGTTCAATTGCTCGTAGGCTAGAAAGATCCGATGAAAGAACTGGATATTTCCAAATATTCAAAAGAATGTTTTAGAGAGGCTCTTTCAAACCAAGTTGCACTAAAAAGTCCTAAGAATGACTCATTATATTGGATCCGATCTAGTTTGGTCTCTTATCGGGTTAAGGATGGTTATTTTTGGTGGGCAGTTAAAGAAGGTGGTGGTGCTCCAAGATGGATGGGTTATTGGGACTCTGTTATTCTTATGAAAGAAAGGGTGTTTAATTGGTTGGTGATCAAGGGTAAAATTTTAACACATGAAAGATGGAAGAAATGGGGATATGTTGGTCCCTCCCAGTGTGTTTTATGCAAAGAATAAGAAGAGGATGTGGATCACCTGCTACTTAATTTCCCTTTCACCTCTCAATGTTGGGATTGACTTTATCTCCGACTCAACCTAGTATGGATGAAGAATAACACTATTAGAGAAGCTTTAATTTCTTGGCCTAGACTCGGATAGGGTGGAATGTTGTTTTCCATTTGGATATGCGCCCCTATCCTCCTTATCTAGCACGTTTGGTGGGAGAATTTTTTAGAATTTTTAGAGAGCTCTCTTCTAATATTTCAACTGTTCTATCTAGACTAGAAATTTCTATTTCTGATAATATCAGTGCGAAATGTAAAGAGGTTTCTAATTTCTCCTCGATGTATTCCCGTCTTTGAATTGCATGGCCACTGATCAAATTGTTGGATCCTAGATCTATTATCAAGAAAGGTTTTTCTAGATTGGAAAAATTTATAAGGAGAAAACAAGCGAAATGGATCCCACCCCCTCCTACTTTCCAAAAACTGGAATTTCGATGGAGCCTCTAAAGGTAATCTCGGTCTATCGGGAGTGGGGTGTTTAATTAGAGATGAGGAGGGCAGATTAGTGATGGTGGGTTCTTTTCCTCTAAATCATGGTTCGTGTAATGAGGCCGAGGATTAAGCGCTCCTCGAAGACCTTAAAATGGTGGTAAATTTGGGTTGTCAAGTGGAGGAAATTGAAGAGATTCCCAAGTTATTATTAATGATGTTCGTAAAGGAAAATATTTGTCTTGGAAGCTGGATAATTTTATTTCCAACATTCTTTATTAGTTAAAAAAAATCTTAAGTGGAATATTAATCAAATTTTTAGAGAAGATAATGGTGCCACCAATTTCTTGGCCAACCAAGTAATTATTAAACGGGAAGGCCCGATCATTTCTAGGATAGCTAACACGTGGGAAGATCTCCCTTAGATCATATCTCAAGAAGGGAGAGAGGGGGCATTTAATTAATGTTTTGTTGGTTGTCATTTCATTCTCCTTCCTTGTGGCATTGGTAGTGTTGTTGAGCCCCTGGTGGTCGAGTATGACATGTTCTGTCTCTCCCCTTCCTATTTTTGTAGGGGGATAAGAGGAAATGGCGTTCATTGGTAGCATCTCCTAGGCCTGAATTTGCATCATCTTCAAGGCTGAGTCTGGTTCCATTTGCGAGGTCATCTCGAAGGTTTTGGGGGAGGAGTATCTGGGTGATTCCATGAGAGCCCGTGTCAATTTGAAGGTTTCTTTGTGGTTTGTCTCCCGTCTTCTATTAGTGAGGCAAAACTTAGAGGAAGTGAGGATTATTGCTCTGCATTTTATCAAGCCCCAACACAGAAAGTGATTTTAGTTGAAGATTTGGCAGAGTTTGGGAGGGTTCATGCGTTACTGGTGGTGGTTCGGGAGGGTTTAGCTCTAAACAAGGTGAAGCAGGTGATCGTGAAGCTCTCACCTAGAAACATTATCTTGATTTATTTCACATCTGATGTGCATGTGGCTTGCGATGAAGGGCTTAGTGAAGGTCATCAACTAGACAAGATGGATTTATCGAGACTTTCAACTCTCGTGGTTCTTGCATCTGCTGGTGTGGTGGGTCTTCGTAGGTAGCTGGGATCCACTTTTGCTTTCCTGTTGCATTTGGATCGAGTGAGTGTTTCCTTGGGTGATCAAAGACTTTTGGTGCGAGTGGCCCAAAACTCATGGATTAGCTCCTGGTTATTGGCTCTGGTTTTTTGTGTCATGGCTTGGTAGTTTCGTCTATTGTGTTGTTTTGGTTATGTCTATTTCATCCCTTGGCAGTTTTTGGGAGTAGTGTTTTACTTCCTAGTTTGGTCTTGAATATCTCTTTGTTTGTAACTGGGTGGGATACCATCAATCCCTAGGTTCTAAGCTCCTGGTAAAAGCGTTTAAACATTTAAAAAGATATGGAAAAATGGTCTAATCAAATTCTAGGCTTGAAGTTCATGATATCATTAGGAATATGTGATTGTGATGAGTCCCCAATTTTAATCTCATGGCTGGTTGTTGGTCAGCTAATTGTATTGGACTGGTACTTGAAATGCAAATTTTTCCCTCAACAAAATCAAATCGGAAGTCTGATCCATTTTTAAAATTCTCATACTACTTAAACTGAGAAAGCTAATGGTGAATTACATGTTGGCAAAATTTGGTGCCAAATGTAACCAACACAAGGAAAGACACAACCAAAAAAATAACACACAAAATATAACTATTATATTTGATTTAAAAGGCTTTTACAGACTCAGAGCTACGGCTCTACAAATTTTCTTTTCTTTTTTTCTCTTCTTGTGTCCAATTTTCTATTTCTTTTTCTTTAAAAAAATTGTTCTTCTGCTTCGCGTTGTTGCACATATCTTTCTACAATATTCCCCCTTTTATATTCCTTTGAATATTCCTTGAGCTACGGCTCTATGTTCCTCTTATCTGCTATTTTTCTGTTTCGTATGTTGTTGCATATATTTCTTCTCTCTTTTGCATATTCTTTTTGTTGATCCAATTATATAGCTCCTTGTGTCTTTCAAAAGACATTGCCTTTCTCTTTTTTAATAGATATGCGAGGCCACTTATAAAATACCTCGTGTGTCACCTATATAACACAACACACTATAAACTGGACTCAAATAATATTAAATCTACCTCATTTTCGGGGCTCTCACGTCCGTCGGGTTCATTGCTAAAATGTGTGGCAGTATCGTGCCACGTGTTTTGTCTTGATAATTCGAGATATTTTTGACTTCCTTTACTAAAGGCCGACCCGAAAACTTTATATACTCCAAATCATTTTGGAGGGTTTAGGTCCATAGAACCCAATCGAAAAGAAGAAGGTTGGAATGATGTCGCATGTCACTAGATCGACGACCTATATTTGATGGCATGTATACACGGACTTGGAAAAATATAAACTATTGCTAATTCCAGGCCTTTGATGTATGGGGCGCCTAAAAACAAAGAATACTGGAAACTCACCATGTGTTATGTGGCTTGAGCATGTTTATTAGCTTGAACTTTGCAATATTATCTATTACATTTGGTGTCGAGGGACTTAGAACCACGGGATTAATTGTATCCAAGGAAAACTTTCGGTCCGCATTGCAAGACATAAGGCATGTCATGGAAACAAAAACAAGAGGCCTAATAAAAGGTGACACTTGGTGATGATCTAACGCCCTGAGGTTGACACATGGAAACATTCCACAAATTTTTTGAAAGATGGCTTCTGAAAGCAGTCATAATCCCCCATGATAAGCCAAAATTAAAAGAGTTCCAGGTCCGTAATCAACCAAACAGATAATTCAACTCGAAAATACCATTTAAATTGCAAGATTATACTTTAAATACGATCAATTACATACATACAATATTATTTTGCATTAATTTAAATAGATATTTTTAAAACAAACATAAATATCTAAAAGTACATATTTCATTAACTTATTTATGCAATTCATTGTTTATGATAACACAAACGCATATTTTTCAAGATATACATATCAAATTAAAGGGGAGTTTCACATCTCTTCCTCCCCACTGACACTACCTTCTAAAAAGACAAGATCCTTCACCCTTAACAAACTTAAATTGTATATATTTACTCAAAACCATGACATTTACTATCAATATGTTTACTTAGTAAACACATTAGATTTGAAAATATTTTACTTTAATTTTTCAATTTGAAGATTTATTACGCCGGAGGAATTTTCCAAATAGGAATGAACCAAATGTCCAAATTAATTCTCACTATATGTTGTTGCTCCAAGTACAAAACACTGTTTATGGTAATTTTAAATGTTGTCCTTTTTATGTAATGATCCAACTTTAAATTTAAATGTTTTCATAAATGTTATGACATCATAAATACCGATGACATTAGGTTTTCCTCAAAATTGTTGAAGGATGTAATAACATTTTAATTTTTAGGCCAATCAGATTAAAGATAAATGCATTTTTAGTATTATTTTGTTAAAAAAAGTGTATGTTTACTAATCTTTATTAATTTGGAAAGTGTATATTTTGTTAATGAAAATAATAACAATGTTTGATTAGTCGAAAAGGACAAATAATAATAACTAGTTAAACAAAGCTAGTAACTATAGAGTATACATTGACATCGAGGAGGTTCAAGTTAAATCTCTGGCATTGACAAATCCCTTGGTCCAATGGATCCCTCCCCCTAAAGGTTGGTACAAGCTAAATTTTGATGTGGACTTTAAGGGAAACCCAGGACCTGCAGAAGGGGAGGCTTAATTAGAAACCATAGTGATCATATCCTTGTCGTTTATGTTGGGCCCATGGGCACCAAATCTAATCATTATTTTGAGGCTCTCACTGCTCTTTGGGATATCAAAACTGCTAAAGATCACAAGGTTAATAACTTAATTGTCGAGGGGGATTCCCTTAATATTATTAACAATCTCAAAGGCACCCATACCCCAAGTTGGACCATCAATGAGGCCTTGAACATTTGTAAAGATCTTGATAATGTAAACATTAGCCACACGTACCGGGAGGGGAATAGTGTTGCTGACACCTTAGCTAATGAGGGGGTTGTCATTAATCATCTCACTTTATGGTAGGGTTGTAATGAAATGTCACAAGCCACAAGGACAATCATTTTGCAAGATGTTAAAGATAATTATCCACACTGAAATAGTACCTAATGGCAAAAAAATCTTAGGAGAAGTCATTATGTTGAGTAATTCACACAAAGGAGAAGAATTACCCTCAAACGGTCAATTTGTATTCATCTCTCTCTTTTTATATTTGGCATTCGAGTTGTTGGGAAGCCTAATTTCGGCGGTGCGAAGATTATGTGTGATTTTTTTTTGGAGCTCTTTCCATCATGGGCAAGTGGCCTCCTTCTTCACGCACAGAACTTATTCCTGTGATCCTTCATGGCAGTCAAAAACAAAATCATGTGGAAGGATCTCCACATTGGTGGGTTTACAACCTTCGTGGAGATGATAAAAGGTCACGATAGGCACATTTCCATCACTTTTTCTCAACAGTGGAATGACATGGTTATCTCTCGACAAAGGTAAAGATTTCACTATCACCAAGGACATGTTTTCCTTTGTCACTGGGTTGGGCATGAATGGGATTAAATTTTATAGAAATAAATTTGATAAGGAAGTAGAAGAGAATAAGTTTGTAGAAGGGGAAGAAAAACTCAAGATTGGGAAAATGGGTTTGTTCTGCTCTTCTATTCCCTCCCCTTCGATGAAGTTGCTAAGATGGTAGTTATGTACATTACCCTAGAGGGTCACTTCTCCAATTTTCCTCTCCACCATCTGGTCCTTTTGAACCACTTCCATCCATGCCCCCAAGGTTAGCCTCTCCTATTACATCCTTCATTCCATGGAAAAATCTATTGTAGATGTACATACTCATCTCAGAGGCCTCCCTCTTCACCAAGGGGTCATATTTCTTCTAAACCAATATTTTCATGATATGGTCTCTATTCCCCCTCTCATCTTTTATACCCTCCTCTACCTCAACAACACATGGTTAGGACCAAGAACCCGAGCTTCCACTCTCCCTCTCCAACACCGCCTCCAGCTAAATGAGTTCTTCACAGTAATGAAAAGGGGAAATGTATTGTTGTTGTTGAAATCCTTCTCAACATTAGCCAAGCTTTTTAGGAACCCTGCTGCACAATGATTTGAGGGATCAACTCAAGTTATAAGTCAGATGCAATTAAGGGGGCTTGAGTGAGGATGTCGAATTTCTACTCAACGAGGGCTGCAAAGAAGACTCTGACTCTGCTTCCTACTCTAAGCTAGGAGGAAAAAGTTGAGGATCTTGTTAAGAAGCAACAGTCATGGAAGCTAAAATGCAACAAAATTATCAACAAACAGATTGATCAATTCTCCATGCATAAGGCCTTGTTAAACTTCATTCATTGTAGGTTAAGAAAATTTGTGACATTAGTGGCATCTCTGAAGAATTTTGGAAGGATGGAAAGGCTAAGAAGAAAGCCTTGGTGTCGAGCAGCCAAGACCCTGCACAACAAAAACTATCAATCTCTTAAGGGCTATGGAGGATGCCCAAAAGGTCTTCAAAAAAATTCTTAAGTAGTTTATCTTATTTTGATTGGATTTGTTTTGTCTCAGGGCTGTTTTTTCACAAGGTGTTATAACTATTTTTTGCTTGTTCTCGGCTTTTTTCTTTTATGTTTCTTGGTTCCTTGCTAGCAGTTTGTCCCTACCTTGCTCTTCATTGTATTATCTAGCTCTCTTAGGATTTTTTCTGGGGTGTGGTCCCCATTAGTAAAAAAACCACGGATATTTCATTTTCTCATCTGGATATTGAGCCTCTTTTTTACCTTGGGGTATGGTTCCCTTTAAAACCATTTATCAATAATTAAAAAAACTA
Source organism: Taxus wallichiana var. yunnanensis (assembly GCA_018340775.1). NCBI lineage: Eukaryota > Viridiplantae > Streptophyta > Pinopsida > Cupressales > Taxaceae > Taxus > Taxus wallichiana. Next base: position 608,426,321 of record CM031241.1, on the reverse strand, counting down.
TAGAGTATATGATGTCGGAACATAACTTGTGAAGGCCATAACTTTTGATCTGCAACCGTTGGATCGTCTTGAAAATTTCCATGGTGGTAGATATTCATTATTATTATGTCAGGAAAAATTTTAGCTAAAATGTTCAGTGGACCATTTTGACATATTTTCAAGGCCATATTCCATTTATCTATTGGTCTAAAACTTTTTCCGAACATTTTTTTCGCTTTTTTTGACTGGTCTTAGAGTTTTAATAAATTTTGTTGTTTTTTTAGAATAAGTCAAAATTTTGTGTGTCACTTTAATTTATGAAGGAATATTTGGCTCAAATTTTGGGGGGACCATCTCGAGGTGTTTTTGCTAATAGGTAATTTTTGGCTTTTAAGGCATTTTAGGGTTTTTAGAGTAGATGTGAAATAAAAGGAAGATTTGTAACTCCATGTAAAATATTAGTGTGGATTCCGGGAATGAGAAGAAAGCTATTATGAAGCTTCAGTTTTTATTTGCAATTTTTTGTGTGTGTTTTAAAGTATTTCAACCTCTTTGCATGTGGATCCACATCAGTATACCGCCTTTTAGCATGATACTAATAATAAGTAATTTTAGAGTCACAATAAGTTAGATATTATAGGAAGTTCCCTTTTTCTAATTACATTAAACTTTCACTTTTCCATTTTTCTTAGCTTTATGCTTTCATTAGCTTTGGCTCATCGAACCTAAAACATATTTTAATAAAACTTGGTGCCATGAAATTGAAAATCAAAATTAAATACTCATAATTCATCAACTTAATTTTTACATGATTGTAACTCCGCTTCCCATTTTCTCATTTGTGATAAATGACTTTGCTCTTAATGTTGTTAAACATATATAAATGTAAGGATTTAACAACCTCGAGTGATGTTATTAATGGTCATGTATAAGGATTAAAGTTTATGTTTAACTTTTTTAAGTGGTGTGTTTGAGTAAGTTATGGGTGGTAGATTTGTATTAGTATTTTAAAATTTAAAATTATAAAAATATGGAGAATAGACATGTGATAATATAGAATATAAATAAAATTTTGATTTATAGTTAAACAAATTATTTAGAATATGATTGTATTAGTATTGAAAATTAAGATTATATAAAATTGGTTGTAGCATGATGGTGTAAAAGGTGTTAATTAACCATCCACCAAAGTATAAATTTCAAGAGATGCTAAGTAATAAGGGATGAGGTTAGGATTGTGCCATAAATGAATTTGGTGGAACCGCAATCAAAATATTAAAATTAGTAAATTAGTAAATGATGGAAAAAGTACCTTATAAACTATTTTAAGTGGTTTGATTTGATAAATTAATAACCTACATCTTTTTACTGGGCATTCCAAACCATAAATTAAGAAAATATTAAAAAGTAAACTATTATAGTATTCAAAATTAAGATTATCAAAGTAATGAACTATGAAAAAATAAAGTTTAAAACTAAAATCATTAAAATGAAAAAGGTATTTAACACTTATTATAGTAACTAGTTTGAGTGATAAACATACATTAGGTATGTTTTGCTTACAAGACTTCCTGGAGGTAAAAAATTTAAAAAGGTAATGAAGTTTCCTCTAAATTATTAAGAGAATGGTGGAAAAGGTCAAAAGGGGTATGAAAAGAGAGAGCTTAACGCTTTTGTACTGTTTGGGTGGTGGAATTAGAAAAATACT